>SNQJ01S0011947.1:167460-188736 GCA_010110895.2 Picea sitchensis
GGATTCTCGGAATGACATCTTCAAAATGAAACAACAAGATGAAGAAAGCCTTGAGGATTTTCTAGAAAGATTTACCTATACCCTTCAAAAATCTAAATATAATGATCTCCAGGATGAAGCAATCAAGACTCTTTTCTTAAAAGCAGTTTTAGAGGAATATATTGATACTCTCAATTTAATGGCTTCCGGAGACATTTATCAAAAAAACTTTGAAGCAATCAGTGAACTTTGTAGAACTTACTCAAGAAGTAAAGGGAAAACTGCAAAAAGTGTGAGAGAACCAGTCAACAAAAATACCAAAGTACCCACATCTGGTGGAGTTACTAGAGTCGAATTAGGAAACCTTTTGGAAAATTTTAAAACAGACATTTTAGGAACAATTGGCTCTCAATTAGACACTTTGAATATTAAGAGGAAGCAGAAAGAGGAAAACCCTGTCATAAGCATATTTTGCCCAAAATGCAGAAAAAGGCATCCTTTACGAGAATGTCCTTTGGTAAATGTTCCTGTATGTGCAATATGTACTGAAAATCATAAAACAGAAGATTACCCATCCTTACCTGGATTGCAAGCAATATTCAAGGGAGGGGAAGCTCCAGGGACTCCATCTGCACCTAAGAGGCCTTGGCAACCTAGAAATCCAAATGCAAATGCATATCAAGAACCATCCCCACAATCTTCTAGCTATTATGCACCCTTATCTCAACAACATCCGTGGAATTGGCCAAATTGGCCTCCACAAAATGTCCCTGCTCAACCTTGGTACCAGGGATGGAGAGATCCAAATTTTGGGAATAACCAATAGCAACATGCAGTACCGATTCCCTAGAATCCATGCACGCAGTATCCTCCAAATATGCAATAGTTATTGCCTGGTTTTACTCCACCTTCGTTACCACCCATTCAACAAACCCCTCAGCAGCCTCAGAATCCACCACGTCCTACCATTTTTCCCGCTCAACCCATTCCAAATCCTAACCACAGACCACCTCTACCACTCCATAATGCTTATTTCCATAACTATCCATCTTACAACATAAACCCTATTTCTATACAAGAAGTACAGCTGAGATCTGGAAAAATTTTAAATAAAATTTAGCCCATAACAAAAACAACACCAAGGGTAATTATCCAAGAACATGAAGATGAGTCTATGGATAATTTATCAAATGAGACACCCCTGAAATATGTTATCATTCCAAAACATAAATAATCTGAATCACAACATAACACACAAACTCAGGTTCCCCAAACACCTCCTTTTTCTGAAAGGTTGCTCATTGAAAAACCGATTGTACAATCTGGGTTTGACATCATGACTGAACTGAGAAATGTCTGTGTTAAGATTCCATTATTACAAGCCATCAGAGATGTTCCCATCTATGCCAAAACCATCAAAGAACTCTGCATTAAGAAACCGGGTCAAAAACAGAAAGATCCACCCACAATACATCTAGTAGGACGGTTATCAAATTATATTTACAGAAACACCTAAAATTGTAAAGTATACCAACAATGGTTTAGGTGACTATCAACATTGTGTCTATTGGTAATACTTTAGATTATTTAGGTGAAACCATTAATATATTGACCAGCAACACAGTGGGCATTTTAACTAAACCAATTTCAGCCCTACTCCTGAGTTCTTGGTAGTGACGAACCACTATAAAACACATTTGGAGTTCTTGATGACATCCTTGTGACTTTAGCCGCGTGGGAGTATCCTGTTGATTTCATGA
Organism: Picea sitchensis; assembly: GCA_010110895.2. Taxonomy (NCBI): domain Eukaryota; kingdom Viridiplantae; phylum Streptophyta; class Pinopsida; order Pinales; family Pinaceae; genus Picea; species Picea sitchensis. Next base: position 169,200 of record SNQJ01S0011947.1, read on the forward strand.
TTATTCATTCAAAGGAACCCACAAAAGGCCATAAATCATTTTAGGGAGACCTTGGTTGGCTACGGCCAATGTTTTCATAGGATGTCGTGGTGGAGATTTGTTTATCTCAAATGGTATTTCTTCACGGAAACTTACACTGTTCCCACCTGCCAGTCCGCAGGAAAAGGAGTATGTTGAAGTTTGAAGTGTCCTTATTATGAGAATGATGATGAGGAATCTTTATTCTTTGTTGATGAAGTCCATGCACTGCAAGAACATACAGAGCATGACATTTTAAATTGATTTCTTTCGTATTGAGAAAATGTTGATTTCCCACAAACCTATCTTCAATGTGATCAGATTTTAAGAGAGGATTTTCGAGGAGCGAAGTGAGTTATTTTCCTCATTTTTCACCATCCATGGTTTTCTTCGTTTATGAACACTCAGGGCCGCATACCATTCCGATTGAGAACTTAGCCCAGGTAGATGTCTAATTATCAACTCTGAATTGAGTCTCATCCAATAGGAACAATTAACAAAACTTTGAAAGAGCGATTGAGAGTTTGCCTAGGAATATCTGGAGTATGAGGGGAGTACCTGACACCTGCATTCACCATCTATATCCAACCAGGGATAAACCCAGTAAAACAGCCACAGAGACGCATGAATCCAATCCTAAAAGAATTTGTTAAAGAAGAATTACATAAACTATTAAATGTTGGATTCATCTATCCAAATTCTGACAACAAATGGGTTTCACCTCTTGTTGTGGTACCAAAGAAAATGACAAAATGGGGATGTGTAGCCAGACTTTAGGGGCTGAACAAAGGCAACCACGAAGAAAGACTATTTTCCTTTACCCTTCACTTAGACCAGGGTTTGGATACCTTGGCTGGAAAAAGATATTTTTTCTTTCTCGATGGATATAGTGGGTACAATAAATTGATTGTTCGAAGACCGGGACAAGAGACAGCATTCCACATGTCCTTAGGGCACTTGTACCTATAAGTGTTGCCTTTTTGGATTACAGCGCTCTGCGACATTTGGAGAGTTGTCCTTGGTGTCTTTGGTGACCTGATTCATGACTGTGTGAAGGTTTAAATGGGTGATTTCACATCTATGGTAACACCTTCGAAAGAAATATAGTAACCTGAGAGTCTTGATTGACGCGAGAATCCGTCTATCCCTCGACCATGAAAAATGCAAAATGCTAATGGCGAAGGGGGATTGTGTTGGGTCATCATCACGATGCATTGAAGGATTAAAGTGAATGATAGAATTGAGGTGATAGTTAATCTTCCCTCTCCAAAAAAAAACCCAGAAAGATGTGAGAAAAATTTTGGGACATGCTGGCTATTACAGACGATTTATTGAAAACTTCACAAAATAGCCCATTGTGTTTAGCGGTGACAAAGACACAAAATTACATTTGGGATGATAATTGTCAGAGTGCTTTTGAGGGATTTAAAAGCAAAATTGTCCATAGCACCCTATTCTCGGAGGACCAAATTGGTCCCTTCCAATTCATATTTCGATGCCTCAGACACCACTTTAGGAGGAGTGCTTGGGCAAAGAGAAAACCAACAGAATTATGCAACCTACTTTCAATGAAAAGCGACCCCTCACAAGATCTGAACTACGGTAATAGAAAGAGTTTTTAGCTGTGGTTCATTCCATCAACAAATTTACGTCCTTACATTCACGGGATGAGGTTTTTTATTTTTACTAACCACTCCGATATCAAATTCTTGATGAACAAACGAGTTACTACTGGAAGAATCACACCATGGCTTTTGCTTGCTTGAATTCAACATTTCCATAGTTGATCGGCCAGGGAAGAGAATGTAGTTGCAGATTTTTCTTTCTCGCATTCCCCAATATAGTACTGATATCCCAGTGAATGATAAATTTTCTGATGAACATTTGTTTCACGGTGGTAAGACCTTGGTTTGTAGATACAATAAATTACTTAGCTACATGAAGATTACCGGCTCACTTATCACCACCACAAAGAAAAGAATTATCCAATAAAGTGCTTACTATTCTTGGGTGGAAGTGATCTCTTCTATACAAAAACTGACATGATTATTAGGAGATGAGTCCGGGAAGATGAAATCCCTGAATCTTCCAGGCCTGTCGCTGATGGGCCATGTGGAGGACATTTCTGTGATAAGAGAATGTCATATAAAGTTTTGCAATCAGGGTACTATTGGCCGACGTTGTTTAAGGATGCCACGAAATATGTGAGAAGATGTAACAGTTTTCAAAGGATGGGAAGGCCAACTGCAACAGATGAGATGCCCTCACGACCACAAGTTGTAATTGAACCATTCGATAAATGGAGATGATTTTGTAAGACCAGTTGCTCCAATGTCAAGAAGGAAAAATTACATCTTGGTGTGCACAAATTTTGTGACCAAATGGGTAGAAGTGAAATCCCTATATATCAAGAAGTAATGGTTGAGTTTATGTAGAAGAGATCTTTACAGCTTGATTGTGCCACGAAGAGATTATTTACCGACCAAAGGTACTTAATTTACTTCAAATTGATGAAGAAATCACCAGACAAATATGGGATCAAACATTTGTAAGTCCTCTCCATACCATCCATCCACAAACCAATGGGCAAGTGGAATCTACAAATAAAAGTTCTGAAACGAAATTTTGACCAAAGACCATACCTTACATCGCCAAGGAATTGAAGTGGAATGAACTTCCGAGGAGGCTTTATGGGCATCTGGGGACTACATGGAGAAATACCATGGTGTACTCCTTACGAAATAGTATTTGGTAAGCAATTCTCCTTCCATAGAATTTGAGATCCATACATTCCATGTGACCCAGAGTTGGGGTTGGATTTAGGTGAAGCAACAAAGTCATGCAACTTGTGGGTGGGAGAAATGAGACAAGATGCTCTCCAAAGGACCATCCTTATGCAAAATCAACGCAACAAATGGCAAATACATTAAGAAAAATCATTTCCAAGCAAGGGATTGGGCACTACTTTTCGATTCCAAATGCAAAACCTTCAAAGGGAAACTTACAACAAGATGGTTGGGACCTTATGAAGTAGAAACCGTTTTTTGATAACGGTTCTGTCGGGATTAAAACCATAGATGATTCTGAGAATTCCTTTGTAGTGAATGGATATCGATTGAAAGTGTACAATAAACCCTTGTCGAAAGATGATTTCTTACGAGGGAAGTAATGGCAACCAGAACTAAAGATAGTGGGAAGAGTCTTCTCCTCCTACAACACGATTTTTATCCCATTCATATTGTTTTAAAATTAAGCCAAATAATAGATTTTAGCGGAAAATAAAAAAAATCAAAATAATATAAAATAAAAACATTTATTTTCTTTCTTTCTTTTGGATATGTTGATGTTTTGTTTTCGGTTTTACAGGCTCCTCAGAACAAGTTCAGAACTGAACTTTATCACTCTCTCGCAACAGTTAAGAAGGTAAGACTATTTATTTCATGAGATTTTTCTTATCAATATAAGCCGAAACTGGCATTGTTGTTTGTTTGCTTGCTTTGTTGCTCATTAAAGTATGAAAGGGGCATTTATCGGGAATGATTATTCTTTACGGACACGGTGAATTATTATGGGAAAAAAACCCCTTAGAGTCTTCTTTTAGCATTTCTTCAGGACTCTTCAAACATGAGGAAGCAATGAGCGTGAACTGGCTTGGGCTCATAAAATCCACAAGTAAGGGATTACTGTTCCAAAAATTAATAACAAGATTTCTATCTTCAGCGTTTGGATGATGTGGAATACGTTAAAGGTCCACCTTCCAACAAATCTCTCCATCGACATCGGCACCTTATGGAGCCGAGATTAGAGATTATTTAGCAAAGACATCTGCCATTAAAGCATGCAGAGTCCAGGGTGCCAACCCCGGGAATACACCAATGTCTCTTAGTTAATAGATCCTACAGGTGACTCGACACCAACACCTCTATTCGTAACTGTTAGGATGTGTTGTAGGTATCTTGAGGCCCATTAACATCGGTGGGTCATCTAGCATCGGTTAACGACATTCATTAATGGTAAGTAATCCAATGGCACAATGTTGACCGGAATCATCCATTCACACAATCATAATTGTACCATGGATAGAGATTTGAAGCTGTTGAACACATGATTTCAGTTGATCTTTTAGGAATGAACAAAATCCAGGTTCAGGGATCATAATCAAATAATTTGTTGTTATAAATAGGAATTTTTTCTCAGCAGGATATATTGGGTAAAAATTTCTCTGTAGATTCCTGATTGTTTCATCAATACCAGTCAGTACCAACACAGAGTTCATCAGCTACAGTGATCATCAGAAATACAAAGCAATTACAATTTTTCCATGCCCGGATCGGACTTGACTTCAAAGAATTCTGACAAGACTTATAACAAAGGGGATAGGTAATTTAACTCGGGTATGCTTAGTTCATGTTGATTTCTGTACTAATTTACATAGTAATAGTTTGAACTAAGAGATACCTTGTTTTATTCCATAATGTTCATCATACCGCGGTGATACACCTAATGAACCAACCCACCTAGACATTTCATATCATGAAAATGAAAAACATTCATTTGAGTTGACATGACTCGTATATGATAACACTATGCACTCATGTACGACTATCATTATATTCCGACACCCTATCGATCCCCACGACAATTCAAATGTTCTCCTATGATTTTCTCAGACTACATCCCTTCATCACATTCTCTTCTTAATTCCCTCATCCAGAATTTAAACTTCCTCACCCATGGAGCCATACTGTGATATCAAATTGGAACCATGGTGGCAAATGCATGAGCAGGAACATATCTGGAACTTAGAACATAGGGTATGAGGAAACCAGAGATATTTTTTAAGAAAGCGGGTTGGGAGCCGTTTCTAAAGAAATTCAATGGATATAATGATGCAATTACACTTCAATTTTCTCTGCACTTTCATGGTGGGTTAGCTAAAATTGGGAACTTCAGTTTGAAGTCCGCGGAGAATTCATTTGAAACGAATTCAATTGCCACCAGCAGTCAAGATGGACAAAAGGGTCGGTCGGTGACAGAAGCTTCTGCCGCTGACTTTTGAAACCGATGGAAACCACCGGTGGGTCGGAGGGACATGTGATCATGAAACAGAACCACAGTGGGCTCAGTTTTTAGCCATCCTCCAACGTTACCTCGCGTGTGAAGGACGGTATACCATCATATTTCCCTGCCACGACTCATTACATTTCAGAGGTAACCATTTGGTGAACATTCCCTATTTTCTATTGAAAAGTTTAAAGAAGATGGTCGAACAGGTCCGAAAGGCCAAAGATTTTCGTGGAAATCTATTTCATTTTGGTCTTGTTAAGATCTTGATTAAGTCTGCACTGTCCAAGAAGCGAGAAACTTGGGATATGTTCACTGTAAAAACCCTCGCCTGTGCCCGGTCGAAAGCTAAGAAGGTGAAGGCTGTTTCCCCACATAAAAAGTTGAACTCTAGGAAAAGGAGGGTTAAAACCCCGACCAAAAACTGTGATGACCCTAAGAACATACCAGATAGCACAATTGAAGCCAGTGCTGGAAACCCTGATTGAGAACATTCATTTGATGCTCATGGATATGATGGAGTGGAAACCAATAATGAAGCTGTGAAGAACACTACTCCTCTGAGGCACATGTTGAAATTACGAATTCTCCAACAACGTGAACATTATTGATGTGGAAGGCGGGTAGAGTTGATTAACAAACCTAGGAGAAATCCAAAGCGAAAATGTAAAAGCACACATTATTGATTATGGATAACTCATACTTGAGTTACCCACCACGGGAGAGGTTAAAAAGTGTGGATGACCATGAGGAGACTCTAGAGCCCTCTAAAATGACTTGGACTCTTTCCCAATTAATTACAAAAGTCTGAAAAGTGGATGGAAGCGGGCCTCGTCTTGAAGGAATTGAGCAAAATGAGCCAATTCAATTTTCCAGTTGACACCCCTACTCAAATACATAGAGAGTTCACTCCTGAACCAAGCCCAGTTGACAATTCTGATCATGTTGACACCCATGAGCGCCTGATCCGGATGAGTTCACTCCACGAACTCAGTCAGGATCATAATTGATTGATTCAACACCCTGCTCAAAGTCGAATGAGTGCCTCCGCGTCGGTCCCTCAACCACAACGGGACGCCGTTAAAACATTTGAATCTTCTGTGAACTTTCCTCAATGCGATCTTGGGAACCAATGGTAGCTAGACTAAGCGAGGAATATGGTTAAAGAGAAGCTACATGAGTACACTATATTGGATCGACATATAAAAAAACAAAGAATGAACTCATGAAAGTCAGGGTGACTAATATCTTGTCCAAAATTGAAAGATTAAAACGGAAGAATAAGGGTCTTTTCCAAAGGAACAGGAATTTACAGAAGATTGCTAGAAAGCATATTATAATCAATAGGAGTCCCTCGAAAGAAATCAGAAATGAAAGCGGGGAGGTTACAAATGTTGGTTTCATTTAGCGTTAGAATATATGAGTCTTTGACTTTTTTGTTGCTTGAGGATAGGCAAGGACTTCAGTGTGTGGGCATGTTGGTCTCCGGTTTTATTACGTATTTTTACCTATATTATATCACAAAGACCCCCATTTCCATACAGTTACCACTGCCTTCTGGCCTTGTTATGACACGTTTGACATCTCTTTACCACTAATTGGGGCTACTCAAGGTATTTTTATGTTTCAAGTTATTTTTATGTATTTGATACTTTAATTAATATTGAAACTAATGTGGCTAGAGTTAGGTACTATTTCTATTTGAGACAGTTTTACACTTGATTACAGTGCAGAGCTCGCGCAGGTGGAGATACCAACAAAGGCGCTAAGATCCACAGCGTTATAGCGGAGTGGTTGACAGTGCGATTTACATGATATATTGAGTTATGACTCAATATGTTGATTCAAGGCGAAATTTTAGAACAGAGTTGTTAGTATTTCATGACTCACGCCGTGTGCTGCATTGTCGAGATCTCATCGTTTAGTTGATTTCGAGTTATTTTCGGATCGGGGATCGGATTGCATTATTAATATTTTGTTTTAAAATATTTTTGGGGAGGATCTATATAAACCAAGGATCCTCTAAAGCGTTGGGTTATGTTATGTTATGATACACATTGCTGAATCCTGATAAATGGATTTAAGTTATGTACTTTTCATCATACGATTTGAGTTATTCTTCGAGTAAATGGAAGCGTGAAGCATGAGCTTGATGTTGCATGGAATGATAGGCGAGTAGCTTTGGTTTCTTAATTGGCGTTGTACCTCTTGGTTGAGGCCCATAGCAGATTGAAGTCGCTACCTTTCTGTATATTAGAGTTAGTTTATTTAGGTAGTTTAGAGATTTACATGCATGTTAACTTATACGAGTTTGAGATTAACTTGTTCAGGTACTTGCTTAAATCATTCTCCCAACTATATCGTTTTAACTTATATTAATATCTTCTTCGTTGATGAGTGTTGAAAGCATGGTTCATTCCTGTAGAATTTAGAGCATGAACTAGATTTATTTTGTTTCCAGTTCTCAATCTGAACATAGATTAAAGAGAATGTGAGTTTGAATTTACTTTTCTTTGGTTAGGATAAGTTAGGTTACTCTGCTTTTGGTTAGGATAGTTAGGTTATTCTACTCTGTTAGGATAGTTAGTTTGCAATTGAATTAGAGGAAGCTTCGGTGCCAGTGGGGTAAAGTAGGATATTTCTTTATTTTTCATGTGGATAGATTTAGATTTATGTTAGATGTTTAGATTAAAAGAATTTTAGGAAATAATCTTTCCATTATGGCTTAGATAGAAATAGTGATGATAGATGATTAAAGATATTGGTAAATAGTCTTGTGAAATCACATTAGAATAGAAATAGAAGTATTACACACTTGGGCATAAGCATTCTCTTTTGATGAATTCATGGGAAATGATAGTTCAAGATAATCCATTAGGATTCAGTTTTAAAGTGAGTTTGTGTTTTCTTCTAAGAATAGTCTTTTAGATAGGAATTAGCTTACACTTTTATCTGATTAGTAGCGACTCTAAGTTTACCACCACGGTTTACTGACAATTAGGTGTTTTGGTCATTAAAATCTTTAATATAGAAACCTGAAGACCACAGAGCTAAGTATGCAATGACGGAGGCTGCCAAAGACTAGGCGAGTGTAGGCATAGAGCAAGCAAGGTTGGCCGATAAAAATGAGATAGGGGATTGCTCAGAGTAAGCTTAAACAAGCCGGTGGTGGTTGAGGATGGTGGAACCTAGCCAGATAACAAAAAATATCGATCAACAGTTGTAGGATAGAGGGTGGAAATGCGCCAAAGAAAGCAAATGAAGTAGATATGGGATGTTTAGGTCCCGGTGATGGAGATTGGGGCCGAGTCTGCAGTCTAATGAAATATACTCGGCAAGGTAGAGGAGATTAGGGATGGCTGCTTTTTGGTTAATCAGGTTTTGGAGGAATTTAGCACTAGAGAAAATTTTGGAGGCCGACACGGGTGCATACAAGAGAACATGATATCCTGAACCATGAGGAGTTGAGGAAGTACTTCCGGGTTCTTTGTTTGGGGCTTGAGACTAGAAACCATTCTATTAAAGAGATAAGAACCTGACATCAGCGGAAGGCAGAGATTACAAGCTAAAAGGGTAACAAATTCCTTAGAAGAGGCCTTTAGTTCTATAGATGGCAATATTCTAGGCATTGATAGCGAAGGTAATGTTGAGGCATTGATTCAAATGAATATGGTGAAAATATCGCTTGATTTAAAGGAAAAGAGGGAAAGAGATTATTTGAGATCTCCCAAGTGACTATGGTGGACATCGTCCAAATAGACAAATGTATGATTAAAACCGAGTGCGCAATTATGTGCTATCAACATCATAGACAAACAAATGGAAGATAGGTTACCTGAATGCTTAGAGATTGTTACTCTTTGAGGCCAAGCATCCAAGCGAGCAGACCGTCAAGGCTGATATCTCGGTTAGTTGAAAGATGTCATCGCACCTGTCACAGAGACAGCTAGCGAGGACAAACACGGTACCAAGTGAAGAGAGGCAGAGAAGAAGAAATGTGATTCTCCTCCCTATCATAGCTGAAATTTTGTAGCGATTGAGATTCCATCATATGTAAAACTGTATAAATATACCATGGAAAGAAAAGAAGTTTGGACCTTTTTGTAATGCGATTGTAGCGAGTTTTACATTTGAGAGTTAATGGCTGAATCGAAGATTCTCAATTCAGATCCTGACGTGTTATAGGTTTGTTTCTGAAGATTCTCAATTCCGTCACGACTGTGTTATGAGTTTGTTTTCTTGTATCTCATATTTCATTTCATTTCATATTCATAACTGATGGATGCTTCGTTATAATTTAGTACGACCACTACTATAGCGAATGAATTTTGGTTTTTTGTAATCATTTACTGTTTTTCCTCTATACCAGCTATCAGCCGGTGTAAGACTAGTCAACACTTTCAGAATTCTATATATATTTTATGCTACATCGGGTTATTTCCTTACAGTTTTCCTCTCCTGTTTATACGTGAGATTCTCCCTTGATAGGAGCCTTACATCGTAGACAGCTAAATATTTTCTCCCACCTCATACATTTTATTAAGATATAACTCAATTACGGGAAAGAGCATTTGATTTGAACCCCGTTTTTATTTCCGAAACCGTAAATTCTCTTTTATACGACCAAATTGAGACAACACTTAATTCCCCTCTGAAGTTTTTCTCATTTTACTATTCCCCCATGACTGTCCCTGTACCAACACAGCCCAATATCGAACCCGGATTATCAAATCAAACGCACATTACCTTAAACCTTTTCGATACTATTCTTAAAACAGCTACTACCCGGGTTGAACTCAAACGTTCGTGGACAGCGATTGAACAGGATATAACCATCCAGGAACAGTTGGAAGCTAGACAACGCGAACATAAAAATCTTCCCTAGTTTCCTTTGCCGAAGGTTGATGTTTTTTCTCTTCTCCACCCTTTACCCACTTTCAAATGCCTAGACACTGTACTTCTAAGCCTTAAGTGCAGACTCTGGAACAACACTCCCTGACACAAAAACCATGTTGACTCCCAAGGTCGGGGTGACTCAAAATTCATGGCTAAAAAGGCTATCAATCTTTGTTGGAGGCATATATCTCCTTCCAATGCTTTGGCATGTGAATTTTCATTTGGAATAGTGACAGGATACCTAAAATTAACACTCTCTATTGGTTGCTAGGTCACATAATTTTTTTTCTTCATAGAACTTAAGAAAGCGTGGAGTCGTCTACCCATACCATTATGTTCTACGTCTCAGTAACGAGGAAGTGATTCAACATTTGTTTGTTTATTATTGTTATGTGAAAGAAGTTTGGTCACTTGCTCTCGATGGGCTATTACATAGGTTTTTATGGCCTCAAACATGTGTTGATTTATTTACCCAATGGTGGTAGAGGGAGATTTAAGCAGAAATTTTGTTTCAAACGGGATTAGGGAAGCTCTTTCAAAATACTTATGCGAGAGTCTTTGTCATGAAACAATTTTTTTTAGTGATGAGGTGTTGCAACCAAAACAAAACTATGGTTTGAGACTTCTCCTTGCTCTCATACATCATGCAATATTGCCTCAATCAACATGACCAAACTTTGGATGACTGTGAAAGGGAGTGGATGAATAAAATTAATTTTGGAGATAACTATTCTTTATCCAAAATACTAATGATTCGTTTACCTAAATGGACAATCAAAAAATATGAACAAGAATTTAAGGATTGACTTTCATTTCAACAATCTAACATTGTTTTTTTTTATGGAGCTTCCTGAAATAACCCAGGGGTGTGTTGATGCATGGAAAAAATCCTTGCAGTAAACGTGTAGAAATGACCTGATCAAGGCCGCAATTAGGAATATACTTGTTTCAGATGGCAATCCTCACTGGAATGTGGGCCTAGTTGCCACTAAAGGGGATTTTGAAATCAACCAAAAGGTTGATCCATTTGTGAGCAGGTGTCTACTTCTAAGAAATGATGAAATGCAACTATGTTTAAATGCAATCTAACTATTGTTCTCACTAAAACTAGCTATCTTGGGAGCATAAAAAGATGATTAAATATGAGAAAAATAATTAATTGTTTAACATTCATAAATAGTTCTAAAAATAAAACAATCATTAGAAATTATCTTATTCAAATAAATAATTTTTTGAATATTTAATTTATATATGCTCATATTTAATGAAATATCAATCTCGTCAAATTCAATCAAGAATGGAATAAATACATCAATTTCTTAGATATTCTAACAATAGTGCATAAACAAAGAGAATAAACACTCATTCCATAAATAAATCTAAAAGAAAGATAGAATGGAAAAATGATTTATATTTCAGTTCCATGAATAGTAGTACCAAACAATTGAAATACCATAAATATATTGCCACAACATGTCTTCAAATTCACAAAATTGGCTTTTACAATAGTGTACTAGTTTACTTAGCTAGTCTCTCGAATTTCCAACCTACAGATTTGTCTACATAATTACAATAAATAGAAAATAAAAGCTCCTAAAATCTAGAACTAATTCCACTTTTTTTTCAACAGATAGGTCGAGATGTCAATTTGACTTGAAGATTGATATTAAGGAGAGATATTCTCCTCACTAGTAGCAACTTCCTTTCTAAATTTTCCTCCTTTCCCTTACACATGAGTTTGCCATAGGGTAACTTTCTTTATCAATGGTGAAACCAATGGTTGTTGAGGAATTTCTTCGTTCAACTTGCATCGATAAATATTTTTAGCAATTTTCTCATAGCATGATTTAAATTTCAATAAGAAATTATCAATGGATTTGGGACATATGTTGGCCGAGTGATGAATTTTTTGACACTATCCACATTCCTGAAACTTAGTTGCATGATCCCATATGTTCTTGAATTTATCTACAGATGTACATTTGCGAGGAAATCTGACAGGAGTACAGATTTGGCCAAGAAATTGCACATGAGGCATCTCATAATCTTCGATAACATCTAGAGCTCGATCTGATAAGTCTAAGCAGCTCTTGCGTGTCTCCTTGATTAAATCTCGAGTGAATATGCAGTTGATATGCCGAGAATCAAGTGAGGCTTGTATTTGTATTTTTTCGTCTTTAGACAGTTTGGATTAACCTTGAGGAAAATTGATTTCCTTTTCTTCCCAAGTCTTCAAATTATCAAACAAATTTTGAGCTTCCTTTTGTTTCTTAAAAAATGTTTGAGATTTTGTAGTAAATTGAAGCACTTATTCATGTTGTTTTTTAATATCATATAACTTAGTATAGAATAATTCTTGCACAATGACCAGTTTTTTGTTTAACTCCATTGCCTCTTTCCTTATGGTCTCTTAATTCTCTATTTTGATCTTCATTTCATTTAATTAAGAAACCAAAGTGTCCACTTGGTTCTCGTCACCTTTTCTCAATTTCTCCTTCTCCTCAAGAGAAATAACTACTTGTCTGCCATGTTCAGATTTGACCTCATCTATTTTAGCTCTTAGTTGTACAATAGTATCTAGAGATATTTTTTTGCTTCTACAAGATGATCTAGCCGGGTTTGATGTTCCTTTGACCAAATGGTCTCTTGTGACTTCAGTTGCTCTTGTATGTTAGCCTCTTACTCGTATACAATCATGAAGTCCTAGAACCACCTAATGTATTTCACATTTAAGGATATAGTTTTTATCCTAACTGTGTTTCTAGATTCCTACTTTGCATCTTCCTACCTTATCTCCTGATGAGGTGTTGATGTGATATCAATTGAGGTGGTTTCATTATAGTATTATATATTTGTATCATTATAATGAATACATTGTCGTGAATATGTCTCGAGGCCTTTTCCGCCACTTCTTGTGTCTTGTCTCATGTGTTCTTGTCCTAATCATGTGTATTCAATTTCTTCAATTTATATTAGAGCTACATGCATTAGTACCTCTAGTAAGAATTGTTAAAAATGTTAGATATATGAGGGGTAAGATTATGGTGCTTGCGATTTGGAAGGAAAATGGCATGAAGAAAATGGGAATTTTTTTGCGCAAGTGGGACGAAGTGAGGATCACTATATGCATATTAGGTGGTGTAGAAGGATGATTACTTTAATCTATCTGTTTTCTTTAATACAATTAGGCAATTTGTATTTTTCTATAAGTGTGTTATTAAAACTATTTTCACTCTACAAAATTAAAAAGGCATTGGCTAACTATTCTACAAAATGGTTTTTTTCGCTAGAATCCCACGACAAAAATCTGCACGAAATCATTATTTTTTTGTTGTTTAAAATCCATTTCTTAATGCATAAATGGATTCAGCATGCTGAAAAACCCTTGGAGCACTCAGATTATACAGAAATAATCACTTAAATATGCAGATCTAACCATTTCTTGTCGGATTTTGGACAAATGTCCCCAAAAAATCACTGGAGAACCTTCATTTCGTAGAATGTTTAGACTATGACATTAAAAACATGTGATGCTCGTAAAGACAAATTAGGCACAAAATTTAAGGAGAAGTATCTTTTTAAAAGTTTTGAGGGACAAAGAAAGAGATATGTAAAATATTTGGAAGAATTTGATTTAAAGCTTTAACATAAGGTATTACTTTATGTTATTGTCACTTTATAGGATGTGGAGTGATAAGTAATTGAAAACTTTCGATGAAGAAGGAGAAAACTTGTCATATGTAGAATGAGAAGGTTTAACTTGTGTACAACTTTTTGAATGGTTTGTTATGATCTTAAGTGAAAAGGGGGTAATTGTATTCATAATAATAAAAATATTCTTATTTTTAGACTTGTCCCTATATCGACAATTGATTGGCTCATTGATGCATTTGGTTAATAACCGGTCGAACATTTGCTTCGTTGTGAGCACGTTTAGCCAGTTCTAGGTGGAACCTATACATGAACATTGGATAGCTACAAAGCACATTTTGAGATATCTTTGTGGGATGCTAAATTATGGTTTGAGATATGCCTCAAACAGTGACGTACAACTACATGGATTTACTGATTCAGATTGGGCAGGGAGTGCAGATGACAGAAAGAGTACTTATGGTATATGTTTTAGTTTGGTCTCTGCTATGATATCATGGGCTAGCAAGAAACAGAAGTATGTTGCACTCAACACTACAGAAGCATAGTATATTGCAGCTTGTGATGCTTGTACGGAAGCAATATGGCTCTGTAAGCTGATTTCCAGACTAATTTATCAGGTGATGGATTCGACCATGATATATTGTGATAATTAGAGTTGTGTGAAGGTTTCAGAGAACCCTGTGTTCCATGACAGGTCGAATCACATTGAGATCAAGTATTATTTTATCCATGATAAAGTCAAGAAGGAAGAATTGATTCTCTAATACATCTCCATTGATGAGCAAACAACTGATATTTTGACAAAACCTTTGTCCAAGACAAACTTTTCATACTTGAGGGACAAGTTGGGACTCATGGAGATACCCTCCCTTGGTTAAAAAGGAGGAGATTACTTCCTCATTTGGGAGGGAGTGATGATATATGGAATCATGGATAGTTAGTGTGTTGGTGGATAGACATTCTCCAGGTGGAGAATTGTCCAGGCAAAACAGATTGTTGATGTACCATGGAAAATTATTCTCCTGGGGCATTTCCTGAACAGGTAGAATGGTCCAGGACAACTATTCTCCTGGGGATTTTCCCAAACAGGTAGAATGATTTGTCTCCCTGAGTTCACAATAGTGACCAGAGTGGGGATATTGGTACAGGACAAACATTTTCTTTGAGTTCACAGTTGTGGCCAAAGGGGAGAAATGGTCCATGACAGTCATTCTTCTTGAGTTCACGATAGTGACCAGAGTGGGAAGAATGATCCTTGTATCCCATGGCGTGGATTTTAGCATCTATTCTTCATGTGTCACAAGCAGTGACCAAGATAGGAAGAATGGTCCCTATATCACTCGGTTGAATGAGTGACTTATGCGAGACACTTTGTTGAGTGCACTAAGTCTAGCACATGACTTATTCAACATCATGCTTGATTACTCAGATGGAGTATGGCCTCGAGAGATGATGTAGATGATGATATATTTTGATTTCAAGATGCTACCAGATGATACTAAGAATGATGATGATGCTCATGCCTTTATCTGTGTGATCATGAGATAGCTTGTGTGGCTATGATGATGTCACTTGTATAATGGTCTACAAGACTATGTGAGTCTTGCCCATACCATGTGAAATGGATGGATGTTATTGAGACCATTACAGTGAATACCTCCCTAGCTAGGAGGGAGTGTTGATATTATGGTAGTTGCAGGAAGTATTAACCTCCATGTGTAACGTTTGACTAGAATAGAATATTTTAGAAGTCATAGAAACCCTAAACAGATGTGTAAAAAAATTAGAAGACAAGTCGGCTCAGTAGAACAAATAATTTCAATGTATTATCTTCCAAAAACACAAGTCGGCCTAGACAAGTGACAAGAACCATTATAAATAGGAGGTGCTCTAGCTCATTTGTACACACTCACTTCACTCACTCACTCAGTAAAGTATATCGCGATTTTGGAACTACAGTTGCAAGAAAGGAAGGTGTATCTTCTGGGGTGATTCTTGGTCGCTCTCTGTATCGCTATCTAACCTAAGTTATGGGGCCTACCTTCTAGTATCTCTTGGTGGTATTATTGGTGACATATTGGAGTATATTGGTCGATTTCTTGAAAGTGTAAATTTGGGGAAGAAGTGCAACTACAACTACTGCAGTTGAGTGTTGTTTTTGTTATGTGGTTATGGAGACTCTCTTTCTTGTGTGCTACCCTAGGAGAAGGTGTGGTCTCCTTGTCTTGTGTTGTTGCTGCAGTTAGATGGTGTTTTTTGGTTTTATCTTGTGCTACTACTGCAGCTAGGGTTTATCTATCGGTTCTAGTGTGGCTTTCTGGAATCATTCTATCTAGCAAAGGTTAAGGTGCTTGGGGGTGGATGTGTGCCTATGGTTGGGTGACAATAGTGATATTGTCTATGGTTAAAATGAGCACATCGAATATTTTAACATATAGAACCTCAAATAATGTATATATCCTTAATGATATCAAGGGAGACAAATGCTATATGGGACAAATAAATGAAAGTTGGTTATGGCATAAAAGAATGGGCCATATGAACTTTGATATTCTAGTAAAAATCAACACTAAAAAAGAAATGAAAGACATGCCAAAGATTGCTAAACCTTCAAACACTCTTTGCAAGCAATGTCAGCATGGAAAATAGACAAGAGAAGGCTTCAAATCAAAGGAGTACTCAACAATAAAGTCATTAGAATTTGTTCATACAGATCTTTGTGGGTCTACAAGAACACAAAGTCTTGAAGGTGAAAATTACTTCATGTTGCTCACTGATGATTACTCTAGAATGACATGGGTTACATTTCTAAAAGAAAATTTTGAAACGTTTGAGAATTTCAAAGCGTTCAAAGTCTTGGTTGAAAATGAAACTGATTTGAAAATCAAATGCTTGAGATCATACGAAAGAGGTGAGTTTATCTCAAATAAATTTGAAGAGTTTTGCGAGCTTCATGGAATAAAGAGACATTTTTTAGCTGCAAGGACTCCACAATATAATGGGGTGGTAGAAAGGAAGAATTGAAAAATACAAGAGATGGCTAGAACAACGTAAAATGAAGCTAAGCTATCAGATAGGTTTTGGAGAGAGGCAATAAACACCACAGTCCACATTCTGAATAGAGGACAAATTAGAGTCAACAACAAGAAAACACCTTATGAAATATGTAAGGGTGGACCAACAATAGTTAAATACTTCAAAGTTTTTGAAAGCAAGTGCAACATAAAAAGAGATGATGAGGACTTGGGAAAATTTGACTCCATAGTTGATGAAAGTATGTTTCTTAGTTATTCATCAAGAATCAAGGCTTATTGGTGTTACAATAAAACATTGGGAAAAATCTTAGAGAGTGACAATGTGAAAGTGGATGAAGCAGGGCATCAGAAGGTGAAAACACATGTTCAAACAAAGGAGCCAATATACAAAGAATAATAAGAAGAAGAAACATAATGTCAAAATACAAAGACACCATCTAAATTTGTCCAAAAGAATCATTCAAAAAATCAAATTCTTGGTGATAAAGATACTGGAGTGCAGACTAGAAGAAGATTAGCAAGTGGACCAGAACATGCAAACTTCTCTTTGCTATCTAAAATAGAGCCTAATAACTTTACATAATCTAGTGAAGATAAGCATTGGATTGATGCCATGGAAGAAGAGTTGAATCAAATTGAGAAGAATATGACATGGGAACTTGTTCCAAGATCAAAATATAAAAACGTGATTGGCACCAAGTGGGTTGTTATGAACAAGTTAAATTAAGATGAACAATTAATAAGAAATAAAGAAAGATTGGATCGTAAAGGCTATGCTCAAGTGTAATGTATTTAATTTGACAAAACCTTTCCCCAAGTTGCAAGACTAGAAGCTATCAGAATGTTTTTGGCATTTGTGTCACACACCTGGCCACCAGCATAGGATGAACATGAAACCGCTAGAACAACCTCCAAGATGCTCTGATATAGATCTGTGACACACCCAACCACTGAAAATGAATCATTCTACCTCAAGAACCTTTTCTCAGACTAATTTCGAATATCTGACACCAACAACTAAATAAAGAAGCATGAAATAATACATGCAATTATCAATATTCATATTAAACTAGAAAAGAAATAACAACATGCCATGCACATCAATAACCAACAATAATGCACCTTATTAATGCATATCTCAGAGATATTAATCAATACACAACAGATATAATTATATATAAGCAGAGAAACACCTTGACAGAGAGAACTTATCTTTAACAAAACTAGTCACCAACTGGCTCCAGGCCAAGGACGTTCCACCCAACCTTAGACGTTGTTGTTCTAAGTCTCAACAGTAGGTCACCCCCAAGCTAGGGCTATGAATCCACAAGGATGGGTTCTAGGATGACACTCAGCTTCCCAAACCAACCAACACTCAAGCTCTCAAAGTTTTCTCAACACACAACAATCCAAAGTTCACCAACTCTCCTCTCCCAGGCTACACAGCCCAAGAGAATGAAACTCCTTCACTTCCACGCAGACCCTCGGGTTGTCCACCTCCTTCTAGGGCTCCAATGCATCCGGTTGAGAATCTCAATGTTGGAACTCTCGAGGACTCGTAGTCATGAAAAGGTTCTTCAAAATTCCAATGCATCCATGCATCAATTCATTACTATAATAATCAACAATCACTTACAACCAATAAACGATGGCTCTTTTCTTCCCTTAATTTATTCCCCATGCCCAAACCCAAAGAAAGAATGAACAAGAAAACCAAAAATGAATGAGTTATTGATTCACCCCAAAACAATCAAGAAAAAGGTTTTTGTATCTAAGTGCTCCAAGTCCAACGTGGTCTCCCCAAGAGACTCATGTGCCTCCTCATATGCCCCCAATGCAACATGGGTGATAATTAATTAATCAAAGCATAAAGGTTTAGTCCCTCAGTTCCCCCCTCTCTCTTGGAGTCATAGCCCCCCTATAATGCTTGTCCTTGTCTGTCCTGCAGCCAATGATGTTCTTTTATTATTATAATGTTCAAAGCATCACATTTTCTAGGCACTCCAACCATCTTTTTTTAATTTGTTGGGCATCTAGCCTATCATAAAATAAAAAAATCAATTATTAAATTGGGGACTCAAAATCGGGGTATTACATTCCCCTCCCCCTTATTTTGGCACTGTCCTCAGTGCATATACTTAACAAAAATCAGAATTTCAAAATTCTTCAAAAAGTCGTGAGTACTCTGCCAGCATGGCATCTTCATGCTCCCATGTAGCATCTTCAGGACCATAGAAGGTCCAATGAACTTTTACCACTTCTCTGACTCGATTTTGGAGAACTTTGACCTTTCTATCCAATATGCACACCAGTTGGACCTGAAAGTATCCCTCTCGCTCCACCTGGATCAATTGCCAATCAATAACATGGTTACGATCAAGTACATACTTTTTCAGCAAAGAGACATGAAATACATTATGCACATTCATGGAAGCAGGCAATGCAATCATGTATGTAATTGGACCTATTATTTCCAATATCTTGAATATATCATATAATCTAGTTGCTAGCTTTGTACAACTGACCAACTACCCAACTTCAATGAACTCTTCTTGGGCTTCACTTTCAAAAGCACACGCTCTCCTACTTTAAACTCTCTAGTTGTCATGTTCTTATCTGCATAACTCTTTTGTCTATCTTGTATTGCCTTCAAATTCTACTTAATTCTAACCATATGGTCTTCCAACTCCTTGAGCAATTCCAACCCAAGTACCACTATGTCTGTTGGGTTCTCCCAACTCACTAGAGTATTGCATTTTCTACCATAAAAAGATTCAAATGGGCTCATTTTCAATGAAGCTTGGTACCCATTATTGTAGGCAAACTCAACCAAATAAAAATAATATCCCCACTTAGATGGCTTATTTGTT
>SNQJ01S0011947.1:189935-208380 GCA_010110895.2 Picea sitchensis
TTGGGTACATGGTTGAGACAAGTAGTTGATGAGTTGGCACATACATGACGTGTATAGTTGATGGTGTTGGTACATCTTGATGAGTCATAGTTTATGTGTATTTGATGCATGATTGGTACATATTTGGTACATGGTTGATGCACTCGTTGATGGTACATGTTGGTGCATGGTTGATACACTTGTTTATGGTACAGGTTGATTATAGGTTGTTTGGTACAGGTTGGTGCATGGTTGATGCACTTGTTTATTGTACAGGTTGATTACAGGTCGATTGGTACAGGTTTATAGCAGTATATCTCACAGTGATAGTGTGACTGTGGTTCCATCATTCTACTTCTATTTCAGGGCAGTTGGACGGGGCAAGGGTAGGTGGTTGTAGCCACCTTCCAATTGTAGCCGGAGAACATAGAGGGTCGTAGCCTCCTTTTGGTTGTAGCCAGAGAATTGGGGAGTTGGAGCTTCCCTCAAGTTGTAGCCTGAGAAACTAGGGGGTTGTAGCCTCCTTCTGGTTGTATCCCGATAATTGGGGAGTTGGAGATTCCCTCGGGTTGTAGCCTAAGAAACTAGGGGGTTGGAGCCTCCTTCCATTTGCAGCTATAAATAAAAAGGAAGTCGGTGCTTCCAATGAATGTAATTCTTAAAGACATATAAGAAAAAGCATTCTATGGTTTTCTCCCACTTTGGGTTTCCACGTAAAAACATTGGTGGACTGTGTATGTGTATCATTGCTCATTTCATCATTGTTTATTTACTCTGCAACTATTGGATGATAATGCTACATTGATATAACACTTGCATTTTGTGGTTAAAAAGGATTAGATTGCTCTATTACTGATTCACCCACCCTCTCAATAATCCAACAATTGGTATCAGAGTCGGTTCCTTCATGAAATAGTTTAACCACTGGAAGGAGATCATGGATTATTCTCAGAATGGAGTACTAATGTTTAATGTTCAGAATGGTTTAAAGTATGAGATGTGGAGCAGAAGGAAGAAAGTATTTTTACAGGAACAAGGGCATTATATTTGGCTATTAGTTGTTACAGGATATGATAGTTCAAAAAGGGCAAAGACTACAACCAAGAAGGAATTGAACAAGAATAACAAAATAGCAATGGATTTCATCTAAGAAGGATTACCTAATCCGGTAAAAGAAAAGGTTGGTAAATGTTCATCAACCAAAGAACTTTGGGATAAGTTACATGACATATATTCTTCACCCATCGTAGATTCAGAAAATGCCAAAGAAGATGCAGATACAGATCAAGAAGAATTATGTTCACCATGTCAAACAAATTCAGAAGATGAAGAGTACATAATCACCAGAGGTATTTTTTTTGCTTTAATTGTGAAAAACGCGGACATCTTGAAATAGAATGCCATGAAGGAAATGAGACAAAAAAACTAATTGACAAGGAAGACAATTATGAATCAGAATTGATTAGTGCTTTAGATGAAGTAAGAGAAGAAAATAAGTCACTCAAGAAAGAATTCATGAAACAAAAGGAAAGTGTTCACACTTTTCAAGAATCCCAATAAGTCATCGAGAACTTAAGAACTCAGCTAGAAGAAACTAGAAAGATCGAGGAAAATCTTGAATATCAAAAGCAGTATTTGGAAGCCAACATAGCAGCACGAAAGGAAGAAGCAGAAATGAGAGAGAAGATATTGACAAATCATCTTAAGGAAAGAACTAACGATCTAAGCCATCTTGAGGCAGAGTTTGGTCAAGAAGAGAAAGGACTTGAAGAAGAGATAATCACATTAAAAATTCAGCTTGAAGAAGCGAAAAAAACAGAAGAAGTCATGAAGTCTCAGATAATGAAGAAAGAAGAAAAGGTTGAGAAGTTTGAAAAAGAAGTTGTCACATTAAGAAGTAAAATCATCAAGCTCAACAAGAACGTTGAAGAGACAGAAACATCCACATCAGTTATAGAGAATGAAGAGAAGCACTCAAGGTTGCTATAAAAGAAGAATGAAGAACAAAGAAAGAGTTACGCAAAATTACTCAAAGGAAGGAATCATGGTCAACCAGAATCTAAGAAAACTATTGAAGATACATCTTCAAGAATACCATCCATGTTCAAGCCACAAAGAAGCTTCAATCATGATCATGATCAGTCAAGGCAAAAATTCAGAAGGACTACACCACAAAGAAGATCATTCACTCCCAGGTATGCAAATTTCTTTTATGGTCATTGTTTTTATTGTACTAACTTTGGACATAAGGTTGCAGATTGCAAGGATTATAAAAGAAATGTTCAAGCAAGAAATCCCTATGTGGCCCCATGTAACATTGAATGTTACAAATGTCATAACTATGGACACATAGGTAGTGATTGTAGAAGCATGATCGATACTTAAATGAAAGAGAACACTGATATCAGATATAAGAAAGTATGGATAAGAAAACATGAAGAACAGGTGAACAAAGACAAGGTCCCAGAGATCGCAAGATTGGAAATAAAACGAGATGAAGAAAATTCTACATAGAAAAAGAAAGATGTCAGATACAGAAAGGTTTGGAAAATAATTGAAAGAAAAGAAGGATAGGTAAATAAGGAACAAGTTCAAGAGTTTGTAATTTCAGGCATTGTAGTGAAAGATGAATCCACAGACAGAAAGAAAGAAGTCATAGCTCGGAGAGATGATGAATCTACCAATGAAGATGATGATGAATACACATCAGAGCAGGAATTGTTCTCAGCCATCCGACTTAGAGACTCTCAGGTAATATGAATATTAGACAGGGGGAGTCTATGCGATAACTATGACAAACCAAAGAACCATCCTTCGAGCAGCTTCCAGAGTTTGAGTAGACATATCCAGAGCAGTCAGTTAGCAGAACTACAATTCGATAGATTAATCAATTGTAGCACTGAAGACCTCATGATAGTATAGTGATAAATGGTTCAGCATTATGGACAATTGTGTAGTAGAGTCTTGGACAGTATGGACATAGATGGATTCATAAGAACACTTAGCAAGTTTGGAAAGATATATGATAGTGGACGAGAGCATCAATTCATAGATTGGTTCAGAGAGTGGTTCGGAGATAAATGAACATTATCATAATGGATGATAATTACACAGGAAATGGCTCGAACAATGTTAATAGATTCCAAATTGACATATATTTTTTAGGACACATGTAGTGTATACAACAGTTCACATTCAAAATAGAGTAATGCTCAGAAACAACAATGGAAAAACTCCCTACAAGCTATGGAAAGAAAGACCAACAAATGTGAATCACTACAAAGTATTTGGAAGCAAATGCTACATCAAAAGAGAAGATGGTTGAATGGGAAGGTTTGACTCTCGTGTGGACAAAGGAGTACTTGTTGGTTACTCAAGTACAAGGAAAGCATACAAGTGTTACAAATCTGAGATTGAACAAAGCTATGGAAATCATCAATGTAACAATTGATGAAACAAGTGGACGAGGATCAAAGGAAGAAGAAAATGAATCAATGGAACAAATTTACGAAGAATAAGCAAAAGATAAAGAAGAAGTAGAAGGGGAAATTGAAGAAGAAGTCTACATGAACAACCAGAAGGATTTCAGTTGTCAGAGAACGCAGATTATGAGTGTAAATTGAAGAAGGCCTTGTATGGTTTAAAACATGGTACTCTAGAATGGATAAATATCTACAATAGACAGGGTTCAAAAAAGGAAGTGCAGACAACAACCTCTACATAAAGGTAACTTAAGATGGTATTTTATTAATTGAAGTTTATATTGATGATATTATTTTTGGAAGTATTGATGACAGGTTAAGCCAGAAATTTGCAAAGGATATACATAATGAATTTGAAATGTCATTACTTGGAGAACTATCCTTCTTTCTGGGTCTTCAGATACGTCAAAGCAACCAAGGAATTTTTATTTCTCAAACTAAGTATATCAAAGAAATGTTAAATAGGTTCGGAATGGAAGATTGCAAACCCGTTACCACTCTTATGCAAACCAGTTGCAAGTGGAGCAAAGATGATGATTCAAAGTCTACAGGCCAGATAAAATACAGGTCAATGATTGGTAGCTTACTATATGTGACAACATCCAGACCAGATGTAATATAGGCAGTTGGAAAGGTGGCATGATTTCAAGCAACATTAAAGGAATCACATGTATTAGCAGTTAAGAGGATTTTCAGATATCTTAAAGGAATATAAGAGTTTGGATTATGGTATCCAAAAGGAAAGGATATATCACTTATTGCCTACACAAATGCAGATTGGGCAGGCTACATTGATGACCGACGAGGCACCAGTGGAGCAACATTATACTAGGGTGAGTTTTTATTATCTTGGCTAAGCAAGGGACAATCGTCAACATCTTTATCTACAACCAAAGCAGAGTATATTGCAGCAACATGATGTTGTACTCAAGTTCTATGGATGAATCAAACTTTGACAGATATACAGGTTGAGTATGATGAGCCCATTCCAATATATTGTGATAATACAAATGCCATCATTATCTCAAAGAACCCGGTGATGCACTCCAAGACGAAGCACATTCCAATAAAGTATCATGTTCTACGAGAATAGGTTGCAAAGAAGAACATCAGAGTTGAATATGTGGGCACAAAAGAACAAGTGGCAGACATATTTACAAAACCGCTTCCAAGGGAATCCTTTGAGTATTTTCACCAGAGACTCGGAGTAATTTCTACTCCAAAATGAATGTTTTTGAATGCTTATCTTATATGTCTTAGATTTACATGAGGAAGCACCATAAAGAGGATAGTTCAGGTTGGGGAATCATTTTCAGGAAGAGTTCAGTCAGGGGGAGTATCCCCAAGGAGAGTTCGGTTAGGGGGAGCAACCCCAAATGGAAAGATACATTTTACATTGATGACAAAGGGGGAGAGATTTATCAGATGCAAACGTAAATGCTTGGAAAAATAACACAGAGGCATGGTTCCAGGGGGAGGGATGGTCACATGGGGAGAATGAGTGATATAACTTCAGTATTGCATTAGAGTGTTGCCATCAATGCCAAAGGGGGAGATTGTTGATTATTTGGGTTGGTTGTCATTGATTTCAACCCTTGAAGAAAGTTCGGTAGCGAATTCTGGTAGCACAAAGGTTTGGGTAATGGACCCAAGTTTGTTTGATGGATAATGGTATGAGTTTTGATGTATTTGCAGGTAAGACTATTCTAGATGGATAGTACATGTCATGTCATTTTCGGTGGTATGTGGAACGTCACATAACTCCTCACGTTTAGAGAGTTATGGCCATGTGAAGTTGGAGAACCCTCATGAGTCATCTAGAAGCCCCAAAAAGTCAAAGTAGTCAAAGTGTTTGCAAAGAAGAAATTATTTAAATAATAAAGTGAAGTGATGAATGTACTATAAGTCAAAGAGGATGCAAAAGAAATTATTTAAATAATAAAGTTAATGGAGAACTTACTAATTATGGAAAGTGGTTAAGTTAAGTGGATAATTGGTTATAACTGGGTTAGCCCTAAAATAAGGAAAGTGGTTTAAGATATTTTAGAAGGTAAATAATAAAGTGAAGTGATGAGTGTACTATAAGTCAAAGTGGATACAAAAAAAATTATTTAAAGAATAAATTTAATGGAGAAATTACTAAGTGGACAAGTGGTTAGAAGTGGGTTGGCCCTAAAATAAGGAAAGTGGTTTAAGATGGTTAGATGGTAACCCCTTGAGGAAGATACATAAAAGTATAAATAAGAAGCAAGGGTCTCTCATTTTAATCACACTTTAGCATATTGAATATCTACAAGTGACTGAGGTAACCAAAGGATATCTAAGCTGAATTTCAGAGGGAAGGTGAAGTAAAGAATGTTGGAATTCAAGGGAGGATAAATTCTTTTGATGATGCTTTCTAAGGTATGTTATTTACAGGTTATCTCACCATTTTCGCAATAATGTTTTTTATAGAATGATTCATACCATGAAATTGGGAGGTCGTTGAGGAAACATATCCAAGTAGCTATGATACAAATTTCAACTTGTGGGTCTTTGTATTTTTGGAGTTACACTCCATGGAAAATAGGGTTTGTGTCTAGTCCTGAAGCTAGTCTAAAACATGTGTTTCGGGTAAAAATGTCATAACTTCTTCATAACAGATTCAAATTTAGTAATACAAGATGTATTGGTTAGAGTATAGTCTGTAGTATTTTGTGTACAATTTTCAGATCCATACCACATATATTCTGTGTGGGGCACGCTCTACAAGTTCGCTCTCTAGAGTAAGCCAGAATTCAACAAGGTATGACATTTTTGCTGTAACTCATTTTCTGAGAGGTTCCAAGCAGTGAAATCTGGAGGAATTGCACAAAAGAAACTGAAGAACATTGTGTACTATTTTCATATCTTTATTCATTACAAGTACATAGTTATGATTATTGCAAGTTAGGGTTGTTGACTAATCCAAAACTAGTCATGTGAGACTAAAGTGAAGTTTGATAAAATGTTAGTCTCTTGTTGTTAAAGTTAAGGAAGGTTTGCAGGTATGTGATCATATACACCAGGTCTATTATAGAGTTACAAATCAGATTTGGATGATGAAATTGATGAGGGCTTTTGGTTGAGGTATGTTACAGATATAGGTTGTATAACAGTGAGGTTGTGGCACATGGTTTGATGTAATGGTTTATGGTATTTGGTTATGGATAGTGTGATGTATTGCTAGAGAAATTTTGATGGTTATATTGGCATACGTATTTGGTATATGGTTGAGGTACATGTTGGGTACATGGTTGAGACAAGTAGTTGATGAGTTGGCACATACATGACGTGTATAGTTGATGATGTTGGTACATCTTGATGAGTCATAGTTTATGTGTATTTGATGCATGATTGGTACATATTTGGTACATGGTTGATGCACTCGTCGATGGTACATGTTGGTGCATGGTTGTTACACTTGTTTATGGTACAGGTTGATTATAGGTTGTTTGGTACAAGTTGGTGCATGGTTGATGCACTTGTTTATTGTATAGGTTGATTACAGGTCGATTGGTATAGGTTTATAGCAGTATATCTCACAGTGATAGTGTGGCAGTGGTTCCATCGTTCTACTTCTATTTCAAGGCGGTTGGACGGGGCAAGGGCAGGTGGTTGTAGCCACCTTCCAGTTGTAGTTGAAGAACATAGAGGGTCGTAGCCTCCTTCTGGTTGTAGCTAGAGAATTGGAGAGTTGGAGCTTCCCTCAAGTTGTAGCCTGAGAAACTAGGGGGTTGTAGCCTCCTTCTGGTTGTATCCCGGTAATTGGGGAGTTGGAGCTTCCCTCAGGTTGTAGCCTAAGAAACTAGGGGTTTGGAGGCTCCTTCCATTTGCAGCTATAAATAAAAAGGAAGTTGGTGCTTCCAATGAATGTAATTCTTAAAGACATATAAGAAAAAGCATTCAATGGTTTTCTCCCACTTTGGGTTTCCACGTAAAAACATTGGTGGACTATGTATGTGTATCATTGCTCATTTCATCATTGTTTATTTACTCTGCAACTATTGGATGATAATGCTACATTGATATAACACTTGCATTTTGTGGTTAAAAAGGATTAGATTGCTCTATTACTGATTCACTCCCCCTCTTAGTAATCCCACAATCGGTATCAGAGTTGGTTCCTTCATGAAATAGTTTAACCATTGGAAGGAGATCATGGATTATTCTGAGAATGGAGTACCAATGTTTAATGGTCAGAATGGTTTAAAGTATGAGATGTGAAGCAAAAGAACGAAAGTATTTTTACAGACACAAGGGCATTATATTTGGCTATTAGTTGTTACAGGATATGATAGTTCAAAAAGGGCAAAGACTGCAGCCAAGAAGGAATTGAAGAAGAATAACAAAATAGCAATGGAATTCATCTGAGAATGATTACCTAATCCGGTAAGAGAAAAAGGTTGGTAAATGTTCATCAGCCAAAGAAATTTGGGATAAGTTACATGACATATATTTTTCACCCATCGCAGATTCAGAAAATGCCAAAGAAAATGCAGATACAGATCAAGAAGAATTATGTTCACCGTGTCAAACAGAATTAGAATATGAAGAGTACATAATCACCAGAGGTTTTTTTTTTTTTCTTTAATTATGAAAAACGCAAACATCTTGAAATAGAATGCCATGAAGGAAATGAGACAGAAAAACTAATTGACATGGAAGACAATTATTAAGCAGAAATGATTAGTGCTTTAGATGAAGTAAGAGAAGAAAATAAGTCACTCAAGAAAGAATTGATTAAACAAAAGGAAAGTTTTCACATTTTTTAAGAAGCCCAACAGATCATCGAGAACTTAAGAACTCAAGTAGAAGAAACCAGGAAGATAGAGGAAAAAATTGAATATCAAAAACAGTATTTGGAAGCCAACATAACAACACAAAAGGAAGAAGCAGAAATGAGAGAGAAGATATTGACAGATCATCTTAAGGAAATACCTAACGATTTAAGCCATCTTGAGGTGGAGTTTGGTCAAGAGGAGAAAGGACTTGAAGAAGAAATAATCACATTAAAAATTCAGCTTGAAAAAGCGAAAAGAACAGAAGAAGTCATGAAGTCTCAAATAATGAAGAAAGAAGAAGAGGTTGAGAAGCTTGAAGAATAAGTTGTCACATTAAGAAGTAAAACCATCAATCTCAACAAGAATGTTGAAGAGACAGAAACATCCACGTCAGTTATAGAGAATGAAGAGAAGCACTCTAGGTTGCTAGAAAAGAAGAATGAAGAAAATAGAAAGAGTTACGCAGAAGTACTCAAAGGAAGGAATCATGGTCAACCAGAATCTAAGAAAACTATTGAAGATACATTTTCAAGAATACCATCCATGTTCAAGCCACAAAGAAGCTTCAATCATGATCATGATCGATCAAGGCAGAAATTCAGAAGGACTACACCACAAAGAAGATCATTCACTCCCAAGTTTGCAAATTTCTTTTATGGTCATTGTTTTTATTGTACTAATTTTGGACATAAGGTTGCAAAATGCAGGGATTATAAAAGAAATGTTCAAGCAAGAAATGCCTATGTGGCCCCACATAACATTGAATGTCACAAATGTCATAACTATGGACACATAGCTAGTGATATCAGATATAAGAAAGTATGGATAAGAAAACATGAAGAACATGTGAACAAAGACCATGTCTCAGAGATCACAAGATTGGCAATAAAACGAGATGAAGAAAATTCTACAGAGAAAAAGAAAGATGTCAGATACAGAAAGGTTTGGAAAATAACTGAAAGAAAAGAAGGATAGGTAAATAAGGAACATGTTCAAGAGATTGTACTTTCAGGAATTAAAGTGAAAGATGAATCCGCAGACAGAAAGAAAGAAGTCAGAGCTCGAAGAGATGATGAATCTACTAATGAAGATGATCATGAATACACATCAGAGCAGGAATTGTTCTGAGCCATTTGGCTTAGAGACTCTTAGGTAATATGAATATTAGACAAGGGGAGTCTATGCGATAATTGTGACAGACCAAAGAACCATCCTTCAAGCAGCTTGCAGAGTTTGAGTAGATAGATCCAAAGCAGTCAGTTAGCAGAAGTACAATTCGATAGACTAATCAATTGTAGTAGTGAAGACATCACGATAGTATAGTGATAAATGGGTCATCATTATGGACAGTTGTGTAGTAGAGTCTTGGACAGTATGGACATAGATGGATTCGTAAGAACACTTAGCAGGTTTGGACAGATATATAATAGTGGACGATAGCATCGATTCATAGATTGATTCATAGAGTGGTTCAGAGAAAAATGAACATTATCATAATGGATGATAATTACACAGGAAATGGCTCGAACAATGCTAATGGATTCCAAATTGACAGATATTTTTTAAGACACATGTAGTGCATACAATAGTTCCAATTCAAAACAGAGTAATACTCAGAAACAACAATGCTAAAACTCCCTACGAGCTATGGAAATAAAGACCAACAAATGTGAATCACTTCATAGTATTTGGAAGCAAATGCTACATCAAAAGAGAAGATGACAGAATAGGAAGGTTTGACTCTCGTGTGGGAAAATGAGTACTTGTTGGTTACTCAAGTACAAGGAAAGCATACAAGTGTTACAAATCTGAGATTGAACAAATTTATGGAAAGTATCAATGTAACAATTGATGAAACAGGTGGACGAGAATCAAAGGAAGAAGAAAATGAATCAATGGAACAACTTTACAAAGAAGAAGCAAAAGATAAAGAAGAAGTAGAAGGGGAACTTGAAGAAGAAGTCTACATTGAACAACCAGAAGGATTTTAGTTGTCGTAGAATGTGGATTATGTGTGTAAATTGAAGAAGGCCTTGTATGGTTTAAAACAGGCTCCTAGAGCATGGTACTCTAGACTGGATAAATATCTACAACAGGCAGGGTTCAGAAAAGGAAGTGCAGATAACAACCTCTACATCAAGGTAACTCAAGATGGTATTTTATTAATTGAATTTTATATTAATGATATTGTTTTTGGAAGTACTGATGACAGGTTAAGCCAGAAATTTGCAAAGAATATACAGAATGAATTTGAAATTTCATTACTTGGAGAACTATCCTTCTTTTTGGGTATTCAGATATGTCAAAGCAACCAAGGAATTTTTATTTCTCAAACTAAGTATATTAGAGAAATGCTAAAGAGGTTCAGAATGGAAGATTGCAAACCAGTTACCACTCTTATGCAGACCAGTTTCAAGTTGAGAAAAGATGATGATTCAAAGTCTATAGACCAGAGACAATACAAGTCAATGATTGGTAGCTTACTATATGTGACAACATCCAGACCAGATGTAATACAATAAATTGGACAGGTGGCACGATTTCAAGCAACACCAAAGGAATCACATGTATTAGCAGTGAAGAGGATTTTTAGATATCTCAAAGGAACAAAAGAGTTTGGATTATGGTATCCAAAAGGAAAGGATCTATCATTTATTGCCTACACAAATGTAGATTAGGAAGGTTGCATTGATGACCGATGAAGCACCAATGCAACAACGTTCTACTAGGGTGAGTGTTTAGTATCTTGGCTAAGCAAGGAGCAATCATCAATATCTTTATCTACAGCCAATGCAGAGTATATTGCAGCAGGAGGATGTTGTACTTAGGTTCTATGGATGAAACAAACTTTTACAGATATACAGGTTGAGTATGATGAACCCATTCCAATCTATTGTGATAATACAAGCACCATCAATATCTCAAAGAACTTGGTGATGCACTCCAAGACGAAGCACATTCCAATAAAGTATCACATTCTACGAGAATAGGTTGCAGAGAAGAACATCAAAGTTGAATATGTGGGCACAAATGAACAAGTGGCAAACATCTTTACAAAACCGCTTCCAAGGGAATCCTTTGAGTATTTTCACCAGAGACTCGGAGTAATTTATACTCCAAAATGAATGCTTTTGAATTCTTATCTTATATGTCTTAGATTTACATGAGGAAGCACCATAAAGAGGACAGTTCAAGTTAGGGAATCAGTTTCAGAAAGAGTTCAGTCAAGGGGAGTATCCCCAAGGACAGTTCGGTTAGGGGGAGTAGCCCCGAATGGAAAGATACATTTGTCATTGATGACAAAGGGGGAGAGATTTATCAGATGCAAAGGTAAATTCTTGGAGAAATAACACAAAGGCATGGTTCCAAGGGGAGCGATGATCACATGGGGAGAATGAGTGATATCACTTTAGTATTGCATTAGAGTGTTTCCATCAATGCCAAAGGGGGATATTTTTGATTATTTGGGTTAGTTGTCATTGATTTCAACCATTGAAGAAAGTTCAGTAATGAATTCTGGTAGCACAAAGGTTTGGGTAATGAACCCAAGTTTGTTTGATGGATAATGGTATGAGTTTTGATATATTTGCAGGTAAAACTATTCTAGATGGATAGTACATGTCATGTTATTTCCAGTGGTATGTGGAACGCCAAATAACTCCTCACGGTTAGAGAGTTATGGCCATGTGAAGTTGGAGAACCCTCATGAGTCATCTAGAAGCCCCAAAAGGTCAAAGTAGTCAAAGTGTTTGCAACGAAGAAATTATTTAAATAATAAAGTGAAGTGATGAGTGTACTATAAGTCAAAGGGATGCAAAAACAATTATTTAAATAATAAAGTTAATGGAGAACTTACTAATTATGGAAAGTGGTTAAGTTAAGTGGACAAGTGGTTATAAGTGGGTTAGCCCTAAAATAAGGAAATTGGTTTAAGAGATTTTAGAAGGTAAATAATAAAGTGAAGTGATGAGTGTACTATAAGTCAAAGTGGATACAAAATAAATTTTTTAAAGAATAAAGTTAATGGAGAAATTACTAAGTGGACAAGTGGTTAGAAGTGGGTTGGCCCTAAAATAAGGAAAGTGGTTTAAGATGGTTAGAAGGTAACCCCTTGAGGAAGCTACATAAAAGTATAAATGAGAGGCAAGGGTCTCTCATTTTAATCATAGTTGAGCATATTGAATATCTACAAGTGAATGAGGTAACCAAAGGATATCTAAGCTGAATTTCATAGGGAAGGTGAAGAAAAGAAGGTCGGAATTCAAGGGAGGATAAATTCTTTTGATGATGTTTTCTAAGGTATGTTATTTACAAGTCATTTCACCATTTTCGCAATAACGTTTTTTCTAGAATGATTCAGACAGTGAAATTGGGAGGTCGTTGAGGAAATGTATCCAAGTAGTTGTGATACAAATTTTAGCTTGTGGGTCGTTGTATTTTTGGAGTTACACTCTGTGGAAAATAGGGTTTGTGGCTAGTCCTGAAACTATTCTAAGACATGTGTTTCGAGTAAAAACGTCATAACTTCTTCATTAAAGATCCAAATTCAGTAAGGCCAAATGTATTGGTTAGACTACAGTTTATAGTATTTTGTGTACAATTTTTCAGATCCATACCACAAATATTTTGTGCAGGGTACGCTCTACAAGTTCGCTCTCTAGAATAAGCCAGAAATAAACAAGGTATGCCATTTTTTCTATAACTCCTTTTCTGAGAGGTTCCAAGTAGTGAAATCTGGAAGAATTGCATAAAATACACTGAAAAACATTGTGTACTATTTTTAGATCTTTATTCATTACAGGTACATAGTTATGATTATTGCAAGTTAGGGTTGTTGACTAATCCAAAACTAGTCATGTGAGACTAAAGTAAAGTTTGATAAAATGTTAGTCTCTTGTTGTTAAAGTTAAGGGAGGTTTGCAGGTATGTGATCATATACACCAGGTCTATTACAGAGTTACAAATCAGATTTGGATGATGGAATTGATGAGGGATTTGGTTGATGTATGTTACAGATAGAGGTTGTATAACAGTGAAGTTGTGGCACATGGTTTGATGTAATGGTTTATGGTATTTAGTTATGGATAGTGTGATGTGTTGCTAGAGAAATTTTTATGGTTATATTGGTACATGTTGGGTACATGATTGAGACAAGTAGTTGATGAGTTGGCACATAAATGATGTGCATAGTTGATGATGTTGGTACATCTTGATGAGTCATAGTTTATGTGTATTGTATGCATGATTATGTAGGAATTATGAGCAGCGGAGCAACAAATAATAACACACAGAAATCATCATAAGAACGCAAATATATACATAAAACTCACATATTCATTAATGTACAAAATAATGATACATCTCTCCTACATTCAATACATTCATGAGGCCTCATAATATAGCATTAAGGTTCTCATAACAAGATGTCCAATATAGCATAACAATCTCCACAACTATTTCCACAATATCTCCATGAATATCTCCATCCCTAACTTCACTCATTGTCCTCATCTTTGATCATACGTAGACTTCTAGAATATGTCTACTTACATTAATAATAATTTCATAATATAATTATCACAAGTATGAATTATTTCTTCATACTCCCCCTTAATGAATACTTGTGATTCAAACCAGATATTTGAGTTGTTTTCATTTGTGTATTTTGTATTCTGCATCACCTTTAGTCTTATGCATCCTCTCTACATCATCTTCATTCTTGTTCATCTTCATTTGTTTCTTCATTTGACGTTGTCTTTCTGAGATATTTCCGAGTCGATCATCTAAACTACATCATCTTCATATCAAGGATTTCTAGCTTACCATTGACCTTCCTATGGGTTTTCTATGGCTTACCCTCAACCAATACAACATATCATGAGTTTTCTCTGCTTACCTGTAACCATTACAAACTCAAACTGGTTTCGCATTGTCACGAACCATTCATTACATCAAGTGGTTTCAGTTGACCACAAACTTACATCTAGCATTACAAAGTGGTTTCTGGGTTACCACGAACCAATAAAATGAATCAAATCAATGACTCAATAAACTGACAACTCTTTCTTAAACATGTACATCTGACTTTAATGACAACTGACCTTTGGGGGACCAACTAACTCATGAACTTTATATGGGAGATATTGTCGTACATTTGAACACTTTAACCTGTAAACTCCTTTCAACATGAACATAACATTTTTCCATTCGGGGACATCTATCCATCCACATTGTACTTGTATATGAGGCTTTGAAATTTCTTTGTTCCAACACTTTTGATGATCATGGTTTTTAAAACCACAAATACTGCAAGGATATAAATTCCAACATTTTTCTTTGGCATGTCCTATTCTTCCACACTGACTGCAACATTATTTCTTCTTCTCATGCTTTTTTACTTGGTTGGATGTTGGGGTTGTTGCACCAGGTTCATGGCTTCTGTTGCTACTTGTAAATGATTCATTTGTTGTCGATGATTCTGCTTTTACAAATTTGATGTCGCCATTGCTTGTGTTGCCTTCATAACCAAGGCCTTCATCTCTTGGTATTACATATACTTGTATGGGCTTTTGGATACCTTGAGAATTCTTTCCTAAACCTTTACCATCATAACCCATTTTATTCAAAAGTTTTGAACCTATTCCTTTAGTATGTTTTTCAAAGAAACCTATTTCAACATCATCGTTATCATCAGGATCATCATCATTTTGAGCATCATTATTTGGAACATCATTTGGAGTCTTTGAACAAGAGAGAGATATATGTACATCAACATTATTATCATCAACCAGAAAACAAGAATCACCCGAACTATCACTTTTCTTAATCAAGTCACTAGTATCACAAACTGCATCATTATTCTGAAGTAGATCACATGTATCACACATTGCATCAATCTTTACTTTTTCTTGTTGTAGTTGTTTTACTTCATTTGTGAGTGCTGACAATACATTCTCCTTTTCCAATAATTCTTGTTGTAGTGATTCAATCAGTTTGTTCTTTTGATCTTCAATTTTGAAAACATCATCCATAAATTTATCTAATGATGTCAATTTTGCTTCTAATGTGTCAATGTGTTGTGTAGAAGAACAAACAAATTCATGATAGAGTTCATTGTCTCATGTCTTGAATTCTGCAACTTTTCCAATTATTGATTGATTGTTGTAATCTATCTATTTCTTGCAAAGCATCTTCAAGGTCTTGTTGTAATAATTCAATTTCTTGATTAGCAGTTTGAAGTCTTTTTCCTCCTTTGCCCGTTATGAATTGTGGAACCATGCTCGCTTGTTGAAGAATAAACACAATAACCATGGTGTCGGGTACAACCGATAATGCACTCATCTCTTCAAATGCAATGATTATGAGGGTGTCGGGTACCACCGAACATGCACCCAAAATTTTAATATTTCAAACTTTATCCTCAAACACAATTTCAATACAAAGAACCCATGCAATTAAATACAATTACAAATGGTGACTTCAACTTGACTCAATCTTCACCTCTTAATAACTTTACTAACTTTCAACTTGACTTAGACTCAATAAATCACCCTTTCATAACTTTACATTAATGCACTCTCAACAAGACTTTGACTTTAAACCACATGCATTGTAGCCTTTAGCTTTGAATCTATTCATTACCAAGTACAATTCCTCTATGTTAACTTAAATCTCCCATCAAAAAACATCATGTTTGCATTGAACATTAAATCTTTAAATGATATGCTTTTCAAATGTTTTTCACAAAATACCATTACTGCAACATTTTCTCGAGTGGCTGGAGGACGAGCATAACAACGTGGCAGCCTTCTCCTTTGCACAACAACTTGAAAATCCTCAAGTACTATTTGAACGTCGCCATATCTATCTAGCCCATCAAAGACTCGCCTACCTTCATATTGAGTGTATCTAAGAAATCTTTCTGGTCATTTTTTATTGTTAGATTAAATATTTCAGTCATAAGTCTTTGTGCAGAATTGCTTTCAGATTCATTAGTTGTAATCACCTTGATCATTCTAGGATAAACGCATGAAGTTCTTCTCTCTATTGTAGAAAGCAACGCTTTGTCGACAGGTCGCGAGATCAAGTCCAGGCGATAGCAAAGCTATCCACACTTCTTGAGGAGCAAACATGTAAACCGATTGCATCTTCTGGCAATAAATATTCTAAACTTTTGGACTTTCTAGCGAGCGATACCGAATCCACATTCTCTGAGTCGTTCCCGAATAAAAATTGTTTGCAGATGATACCGACCATAGCTATTCTTCTACTCTCCTTTAAGGCGATGACACAACCTGTATCTGAGAGTTGCACAAACTCTTTTTAGCCAACATAACTTTCAAAACATTTCAATAAAAATATTCATTATAACAAATGCATTCAACCCTTGTGTAGCAACGTTGTCTTCAACAACAACAAATGGATTACTTCATGTTGCGAACTGGCAGTAGATGAGTTCCATCAATAGTGACAATCTGCTTGCTTGACACACAAATCAATGGCTATAGCAGAGGTGAGGAAATATATCCACGCAACAACAAAGAACATGGTAGATTTTGCTTCAGAAAACACGTCACGAATCGCTTTGGAATCATTCACTAAGTCAGGAGCACTTGGTCATAATGCTATTGAACTTCCTTAACTTCTTTTACAGTGTTCTTCCTCACCGAAAAATAGTGATGTGACTGCAGATATCCATCGTTTTGTGTTATTTGAGGGCGTCAATGTATAAACTTCTTCATGTATTGTGAATTCCTGAGGTCTTCTTCTCTGGGGTCAGTCCATGCCAAACACACCAGTGTAAACTAGTCACACACTGCAATATGCCAGACGATGTTGCAACTCCACACTTGCCTACGCAGGCCATTCCACTCATGCTTTCCACATGCTTGTCTATGTAGCACAATTTGCATAAAAACACCAACAGGAACCTCTGTGATGCACCCAACAAACCAAATATTCTACCAAATCGATTTTGATTCTCGTGGCTTCATTATTATGTGAGAAAAAATATTTCCATAGAACCTGTTGCCCATCGAAGAACCTGATGCAATTTTTCTGTTAGATTAATGGGAGTCGTGCCCCTAAAAGCATCCCTCTTGGTTACACAGTAAATAGACCTCCATCCCTTAATATGCATACGATACTCAGTGACAACATCTTCAGTTACATAACCATAAATCCAACCTACATTCTCTCCCCACTTGAAATCACACTTACAGCTTCTGCAATAGGGAAGCATCAAGAGGCTCATGAGGAGAAATTATAGCGCCTAGCAGTTGTCAATTCTTTACACTAGGGTGTTCTGCCAAAGATCGACCCTGAAACTCTGCAACAGGATTGGAATCTACAGAAGAGTGGAGTTTCTGTCTCACTCAACCTTGCTCACACGTAGATCACATGGATCACATGGTTTTACTCCATGCTGGAACACAACTGCTGCAAACTCCACACTCTTCTTCAACTCACTCTGATACCAAATGTAGGAATTATGAGCAGTAGAGCAACAAATAATAACACACAAAAATCATCATAATGTTAGGAACCAAATATCAATATAACATAGAAAAACCTCAGAATAAGTACTCAACGCCTTGAAAAAGAGATAAATTCAAACAATAAGCCTCTTCGAGGGGGAAACCTCCTTATGCCCACATAAATTTTCAATTACAAGATGATTCAAAATGAAAATGTTTCATTGGTATATATAGAAGACTAGGAGGTATAATTACAACTAATGGACTAAAGGCGACATAAATAAAATAACATTACTAATATAATATGCCCCAATTAAGGGGTAATGAGCCACTATTTAGGGCTTAGTATGCCCCTCCCCTTGAGACAAGCGATATTCACAACGCTTGAGTACCTCTGGATGCTTTTGTATAAAAGACGCATCTTCCCAAGTGGAATCTTCAGCTGGTAGTTTCCTCCATTTAATGATATACTCTGAAATGGATCTATTCCTCAGCTGGCAAATTCTTGTGTCAGTGATGGCTTCAAGCTCCAATATGATTTTTCCTTCCTCGTCAAGTTCTGCAAATATAGTTTGAACTGGGATCTTGTCACCTATAACCTTCTTTAAGCATGAAACATGGAAAACTGGGTGTACTCGTGAAGATGTAGGCAACTCCAATTTGTATTCCATAGTACCAATCTTTTGCAACACCTTATAAGGGCCAT
>SNQJ01S0011947.1:213316-247282 GCA_010110895.2 Picea sitchensis
GCCTGAGAAACTAGGGGGTTGGAGCCTCCTTCCAGTTGCAGCTGGAAAACAAAGGAAGTTGGTGCTTCCAATGAATGTAATTCTTAAAGACATATAAGAAAAAGCATTATGTGGTTTTCTCCCACTTTGGATTTCCACGTAAAAACATTGGTGTACTGTGTATGTGTATGATTGTTCATTTGATCATTGTTTATTTAGTCTGTAACTATTGGATGATAATGCTACATTGATATAACACTTGAATTTTGTGGTTAAAAAGGATTATATTTCTCTATTACCGATTCACCCCCCCTCTTAGTAATCTAACATTATCCATCACATACATTCTCAACGTGTCTTCAATTACTTGGTTGATTCTCTTTGTCTACCCATCTGACTATGGATGGAAAGCTATACAAAAGTTCATATTTGTGCCAAATCCAATAAATAATCCCCTCCAAAGTTTTGAAGTAAACTGTGTATCTCTGTCTGAGACAACTTCCTTAGGTATTCCATGCAACCTAGCAATCTCCCTTAGGTAATTTTTTGTAATATTGGTTGTTGTATGAGTCGTTTTCACAGGAACAAAATGAGCAACTTTCATAAATTTATCAACAATAACATTATTGAATCATGTTGCCTTGTTGTCCTAGGAAACTTAGTGATAAAATCAATGGTTACCACTTCCCATTTCTTCTATGGAATAGGCAATGGCTATAGCAAACCCGCTAGGTGTCTATGATTGGATTTTACTCTCTGACATTCCATACATCTTGCAATGTAATCAACATCTTTCTTCATTCATGGCCAAAAGAATTGGCTTCGTACTGTTGCAATTGTCTTATGGTAACCGAGATGTCCAACATATGGAACATTATGCATTTCCCTTAACACCAAGTCCCTAAGATCTTTGGAACTAGGAACATAAAATCTATTCTTATGCATAAGTAATCAATCCTCTTTAATCTCATACCCTTTGAATTTTTTTTGTCCATTCTCTTGCTATAAATTCTCTTTTACCTATAGGTAATGTTGTTTTGTAACAACAACATCCAAAATTATGCTCTTTAAATCCGACTAGTGCATATTAATGGTTGTAGCATACATGAGATGTACCCTTATGTTGAGTGTACCAACAACTTTGTTCTCCTTTCCCTTAATATGTTTAATGTCAACATCGTACTCACTTAAAAATTCCAGCCATCTCATATGTTTGGCATTCAAAGTTGGTAGCTCAAAAAGGTACTTCAAACCACTATGGTCTATCCTTAGTTCAAATTTCTTCCCCATTAAATAATGCCTCCACCTCTTCAAGGCATGAACTATGGAGACAAGCTCCAAATCGTGTTTGACATAGTTTTCTTCATGTTCTTTAAGCTTTCTAGACTCATAACTAATGACATGTCCATTTTGAGTGAGGACTCCACCAAGTCCTTCTTTGCATGCATCTGTACAAACTATAAAATTCTCATTTGGGTCAACAATATTTAAAATATGTGCACTACTAAGTAATTCCTTTAACCAATTAAAATTCACTCCATGCTATGTTGTCCATACAAACTTAATTCATTTCTTTTATAAAGAAGTGATGGGATGAGTAATCTTAGAGAACCCTTCTATAAATCTTTTGTAGTATCAGACTAATCCCATAAAAGATATGACTTATGAAACATTCATGGGTGTTGGCCATCCTCTAATGGCTTCAATCTTCTCTAAACCCACTGTTATTCCTTGTTTTGAAATAATGTGCCCCAAATAATGGATTTATTCTTGGTAAAAAGAACACTTACTTAGCTTGGCATACAACTGATGTCCCCACGGTACTTGCGACACCAACATCAAGTTATGTCCATGCTCTTCTTCAGACTTAGAGTAAATAATAATGTTATCCAAGAATACAATAACAAATTTATCCAAATAATTTCTTAATATGTCATTCATTGGTGATCCAAGAGGATCCAGAACGCTCAAAGTGATCCAGGACGATCCAAAATGCTCAAAATTTGATGTTCTCAAATGCTCTTGAAAACAACTTTATTGTGTAGAGCTTAACGATAGCTTTCCAATGGCACAAAAAACGTCTCAAATGGAGTTTGTATAAAGAAGTTATGGTCGGTCAAAGATTGGTCAAAACATGTCAAAAGTCATTGCAGGGGTGCCACGTGGCATGCCCACAAGCTGCCACATGGCATGTTCATACATGTCATACAACTAACAAATGATGTCATGTTGAATTCAACATGGTGATGTGGTAGCACGACGGGCTGCCACATGTCACCCAAAAATGACATTTTGAGGGTCCATTTAGACCAATAAAAATGTGCCACGCATCATTCGTACGATGACATGTTAGGTATAGGTGGCAGGTGACTGGATTTTGAGGTGGCAGATTCGTATAGTGATGTGGAAGATAGGTGGACCAATGACAACATGACATGTGGACAATTCAGAGAGTGGCATGTGACACTCTCCAATTGGCCAATAATGGCTAAGGGAGAGTAAAATTGGTTCCCCATGGGAATCGAACCCATAAACTTCATGGTAATATTCCTGGAATTTCCAATGTTTTAGCAAATATTCTCAGCCACATACATTGCTTGTTATAACAAACAAGCTAATATTTATTTAAAGTTTGGTTAAACAACCCGAGAATGAAGGGGCTCGATTATGCCAACTTTAGCCTATATAAACTCAGCGCCCGACATGCATACAACATGGATTTGCGTGCCAGATTGAATTTTGTGCCAAGTTTATATTTTCTCGATTTGCATGCAATAGGTGCTCATAATTTTGGGTTTGTCTCGTTTTGCATTCCATAGAGTTCTTTGAGGGAAGTATAGAGTGTTTATACTCATTTTTATCATAATTTCAAGAGTAACTTGATGGTGATGTCTATTATGTGTAAAAATTCTATGTATGAAAATTATTGGGCGAATTTGTCATGTATGAGACCCATAGTCTCGTTATGTGTGCAAAAAGGGGTCTTTAAGCACCGATTTAGAACATAGTCGAGTTTATACTCATTTTTCTTAGAATTTCGTGAGCAATTCAATATTGACCTCTGTTTCTGGGATTGAGCAACATAATTGAAGGGTGTTTTCAAAAAAATGTTATTTGTAAGTCCATTCATTGTAATTTTGGCATTTGAGCATTAAAGAGTGGTCTCACTGATTGAAAAGGAACACGAAGACCTAGCCCAAGATGGGTGAACTCCGTTAACAAATTGATTATGTGTCGTATGATCTTGTTGTTGTTCTTATTTCTCTATTATTCAACATTTTATTTCCACAAGTTATTCATCTCAGTTATTGAAGTTTATGGATAAGTGAGTATTTTCACATGTTATTTGCAAATAGTCAAAGACGATCTTCATTTCCCGAATCTTATTGATTGTTTATATATACTTAAGAACTAATTTTACATCTAAGGATTTTTTAATCAAGTTGGTATCAGAGCAAGTTGGCAACTTGCCTATCATTAGAAGGCAAGTTGGTATCAGAGTTGGTTTTTGACATTTATTTGCAAGTGAATGCTTACGAGGTCCAAATCTAAGTGAGGTGAAGACAAGCTTGCAAGTTATAATCCTGAAATTGGTTCAAGGAGCTTCACTTGAAGAGGAGAGATGGCTTCACCAAGAAGGTTAGGTCCTTACAACTCTGAAAATGATTTCTTCGAGGCATTTAATTTGATGAAGGCTATGTTGAAAGAAATGTACAAGGATCGAAAGAAGACCAAGGGAGAAACTACTTTGATAAAAAATGAAGGAGTGAAAGAAGAAGGAGAAGGTGAAGAACCTCCAAAGCCTCCTTCATCCTCGTCATCATCAACATCTTCTTGTGATGAAAGTGAAATTTCTTCTCATAAGAGGAAAAAGCATTTTAAGAAATCTTCTCATTCTCATGATTTGCCTTTGTTAAAGCTAGATGTAAAGTTTGATTTCCCTACATATGATGGAGATTTGAATGCATAGAAGTTGGAT
This sequence comes from Picea sitchensis, assembly GCA_010110895.2. Classification (NCBI taxonomy): domain Eukaryota; kingdom Viridiplantae; phylum Streptophyta; class Pinopsida; order Pinales; family Pinaceae; genus Picea; species Picea sitchensis. Next base: position 217,275 of record SNQJ01S0011947.1, read on the forward strand.
AATTGGGTCAAATAGATTGAAGTGTATTCCAGGATATGAAAAATCATAAATGACACTACAAGGATACAATTGGCTACCCTTCGCCTGAGCGACACAACTTTGATATGGTGGGAGAGTTGTACACAAGATGATCTTATTCAACATTGTAAAATCAACTTTTCCTGGATTGAATTTACTCCTACATTAAGAAAGTAATTGTATCCATTAGCTTATATGCAAACATCAATGATTGCTTGGAAACATCTAAGGCAAGGAAAAGGRAAAAATGTTCAAGCTTATACACATGAATTTAAGAGGAAGGCATTGTGTTTGGGAATTCCATTACATACTCTTGAGACTCTTCTAAAGTATATTAGTGGTATGCACTCATATATTTGACATATTATATTGATRTTTAATCCTACTAATATTGATGAAGTATCAATACAAGTTACACATCTTGAAGCCAACAAAAGAAAAGCGTGTTGTTGAGGATGTGTCAGAAGAGCCACATGAATTCGAGGAGCATTCAAAGGGAAAATGTAAGAGTAAGAAGACGACTACAATGAAGAAAGATGAAGACAAGAAGCCTTCATGTTCTCACTGCGAGAAGAGAAGACATAATGAGAAGCATTGTTGGAAGTTGCATCCAAAATTGAAGCCAAAATGGGCTCATCCTAGGAAGGGTAAAAATAATACCACGACCATAGTGCAGGATCTTGGATCAGAGTCTGAAGATGAAACTAAGGTTATAGCTATGAGCATTAAAGGTAAATATTTTATTGCAAATTTCAGTTCGTGTAATTCTTCTTCAAGGGCTAATATAATTCATGATGGAAGGCAAAGAAATGACATGTTTCATTTACAAGTTATCTCAAAGCGCACTAATATTGATACACTTGTTAATAGTGGATCACAAGTGAATCTTATTTCATAGCAAGTTGTTCAGAATTTGGGAATGGAAACTAGGCCCCATCAAATATCGTATCCTTTGGGTTGGATTTGTCATAATGCCCAGGTACAGGTAACTAAGCAATGTAAGTTACGATTTGCAATCACATCCAGTTTCATTGATGAAGTAGAGTTAGATGTGGTTCCACTCGACATTTGCAGGATGGTTTTGGGAAGTCCATACTTGTATGACATGAAGGCCATTTTCTATATGGAACAGAACAAGTATCATCTTTTCAAGGATGGGATTGAGTTCATTGTGAGATCTCATCAAATGAAGATAGATTTGACAGTTGTCACTACAGGGCACATGAAAATGATAGTATCCAAGATCCAAATTTACAACCTACGGCTGAAAGTAGAACAGTACCTTTGGTTGATGTTGTTCCAGTTAAGAAGGGAAAATATATTGATGGTTCATTCTTTTTCGCATGTGTATATTCAATTCTGTTGTTCAGTTTATTACTAGTCAATGGAGTATGGTTAATTATTGCAACAATGAATGGTGTAGTTTGTGAATTTAAGGAAATGGTTAACTTGATCAATAATGTTGTTTTAGTCTTCATTATGGTTGTGACGAGTTGGGTTCTCGTTATCCAAGTAGGAAATATGGATTATAGTGGACAAGTGAGGCGGAAGTATCCTCACTTCATTTTTGAATAATCCATACTTTTGGAGATCCAAAAGTTCTTCAATAGGGAGGTGTGATCCAGGAGGATCCAGAACGCTCAAAGTGATCCAAGAGGATCCAAAATACTAAAAAATCGATATTATCAAATCCTCTTGAAAATGACTTCATTTTGTAGAGCTCGGCGATAGCCTTCTAATGGTGCAAAAATTGTCGCAAACAAAGTTCATATGAAGAAGTTATGGCCAATCAAAATATGTTAAAAGTCAAAGTAGGGGTGCCATGTGGCTTGTTCATACATGTCATACAATAGACATATGATGTCATGTTGACATCATCATGGTGATGTGGCAACACATCAGGCTTCCATTTGTCATATGTGCGATGACATGGCATCCATACGATGATTTGGCAGGCACAGGTGGCAAGTGACTGGATGTTGAGGTGGCATATCTATATAGTGATGTGGCAGACAGGTGGACCAATGACAACATGACATGTGGACCAATCGATGAGTGCCACGTGGCACTCACCGATTCACCAATAATGGCTAATGGAGAATAAAATTGGTTCCCCGTGGAAATCGAACCCATAACCTCCAGGGGAATATTCCAACATTTTATCAAAGATTCCCCTACCAACGTGCCACATGAATTGCTTGTCATAACAAACAAGATAATATTTATTTAAAGTTTGGTTAAACAACCTGAGAATAAAGGGGCTTGGTTAGGCCGACTTTGGCCTATATAAACTCAGCGCCCGGCCTACATACTACATGGATTTGCGTGCCACGTTCAATTTTGTGCCATTGAGGTTCATGCCAAGTTCATATTTTCTCGATTTGCATGCAGGAGGTGCTCATAATTTTGGGTTTGTCTCGTTTTGCATGCCATGGATTTCTTTGAGGGAAGTATAGAGTGTTTATACTCATTTTTCTCATAATTTCGAGAGGAATTTGATGGTGATGTCTATTCTATGTAAAAATGTTATGTCTGAAAATTCTTAGTCCAATTTGCCATGTATGGGACCCATAGTCTAATTATGCGTGCAAAAAGGGGTCTTTAAGCACCGATTTAGAACATAGTCGAGTTTATACTCATTTTTCTTAGAATTTCGTGAGGAATTCAATAATGGCCTTTGTTTATGGGATTGAGTAACAAAATTGAAAAGCGTCTTCAAAAATTTGGTATTTGTAATTCCATTCATTGTAATTTTGGCATTTGAGAATTAAAGAGCGGTCTCACTAATTGAAAAGAGACCTGGAGACGTAGCCCAAGATGGGTGAAATCCATTAACAAATTTTTTATGTGCCATATGATCTCGTTGTTGTTCTTATTTCTCTCCTATTCAACATTTTATTTCCACAGGTTAGTCATCTTAGTTATTGACGTTTACGGATAAGTGAGTATTTTCACATGTTATTTGCAAATAGTCAAAGACGATCTTCAATTCCCGAAATCTAGTCGAATGTTTATATATACTTAAAAACTAATTTTACATATAAGGATTTTCAGATAAATTAAGAACTTAAAGACAACTGGTGCATTGGTGAGTCCAAATGGCACCACTACAAATTCATAATGTCCATACCTGGTTCTAAAAGTTGTCTTATTGATATCTTCTTCCTTGATTCTTACCTGATGGAATCTAGATCTGATGCAAGAGAGAAATCCCCCCCCCCCGAAATCAAAATCAAATCTTGTGAAGCTTCTAGAAGGCAGTGTGGCCATGCAGATGAAATTTCCTTGAATTTGGTTGAGTTGTTAATAATTTGTTGTGATATCCCAATTTCCAGGGATTGTGAGTGATCATAGAGATCAGATTAGATCCTTTTAGTCATCTAATCCTTATTATCTTCATTGTTATAAATTGTAGTTTTCATGCGTTCATACAAAGAGGCTCACAAAATGTAAGATCAGGTCAGACCCATAGAGGCCATAACATGTAATCGATCTCGATCTAATTAATGATGTTAGGGACCTAACCCCTCACGTAAGTAGAATAATATATTTCCATGTAATAATGGTCAATATTAATAAGACCTAGCAATAAGAAAGAATAAGTCAAATGTAAGAAGACCTAATAGAAGCTTTCGCTTCTAAAAGGATCTTCCTCTATATTGTTATTTTGATAGACATATTTAGTATAAATAGGAGTTGAGGGTATGAGAAGTTTTGTCTTGGATATTATTGTAATAGAACTCTGCTCTGTTGGAGGTTGCCCCCTTGAAGAGGCAAGTGAACATTGCTCTCAGTAATCAAAGTGCTCTTTCTTGTGTTATTCTGGTATTATTTTGGTATTATTGTGGTGTTATTATGGTATTATTTTGGTATTATTGTGGTGTTGTTTAGGCTATATCATTGTTTGTCTACCATTTCTAGCTAATTATTTATGTTATGCATACTATTTTATATCTGGAATATTACAAGTGGTATCAGAGCACCTTCCTCGACAGAAAATTGTGGGTTAAATTTTTTCAGGGTAGAGACGTATTCTGACGTCTTTAAGCTACAAAGATCTTCCGTTATGCGCATAAACTCGCGTTTGGGGATTCACACACACAGGAAATACAAGTGGTAATTAAGTGCACATCTGTTGGCCACCCTTGTAACTCTTGTTGGTACCCCTTCGAGTGGTAGTGCATCAGACAACACCTGTATACAGATCGACCTAGATCTCCTAAAGCCCTCCATAGATAAACGGATCGASYGCCTGACTGCTATAGTGCCACTGAGAACAACACTCGGGAAGATACTCTCTAGTACCTGGGTAGTCAGGTAGTACGGCAAAGGGAACGATCTAGCCTCCTTAGTTGGTGCCCTAAGATATTGGGTCGAGTACTAYTGTTGGACCTCGCACGYATATTAGAGAGCTATAGCATAGGGAAAACCCTTGTCTGTAGAACCCTTGAATACCCTAACCCTTGGTATGGAAACAAAAAACATAACATACAAGATATATTTATGCGCAACTGTGTCTCCTGCATTCGGGTTGAGAAATTACTACATGTTTCTTCATGTTAAGCAATTGGGCATTTCAATACTGCAGTATTCTTCAGATCGAAGTATAACTCTGCGGGATCCTATTGGCACTATTATTTGAAACCTATCCCATTGGATTTCTCTCTTCGCCCTTATCGCAGTCATACCTATCATTTTTCAACAAAAAAAATTCTCGTGGACCCAACCCCCTTCGAACACCCTTATTTGGGCTTTACCCCCATTGGATTCAACTCATCACCCTGATCGTTGTGATACACTTCACCCTGATCGTTGTGATACACTTCACCCATAAACCATTTTATGTGTGGTCCCACCCATCCCTTTTCGTGTTCCCTCTTCATCATGGCCCACACCCATAGCCAAGACTTGGAAGCTTGCGTCAATGCCTTGCACTCTAATTTCACATAAACCCAACAAGAAGTGAGACAACTCAATGCCAATATTGCCACCGTCAATAAAAACATGCATTCCTCCATCAACGCCAAAATAGAGTTCCTCAAACAAGACCTTGCTACCCTGCTTGAATCCTTCACTACGATGATCTACGCCAAGCTGCATATCCCTGCAGGTCTTCCCTCATATGACTTACCTTTGCAAACCAAAGGTGAAACTTCCTCTCATTCCCAGAATTTTCAGCCCCATCACTTTCAACGTGACCTACGCCTTCCGCGTGTGGATGTGACCAAATTTGATGGCTCAGATCCCACTGGTTGGGTAACTCAAATGGAACATTATTTCTCTTTGTATGGCATTACATATGAGTTGGTCAAACTTTGGTATGGTGTTCTCCATCTAGATCAAGACCGTTGGCAATTGTGGAAATGGAGAAAAAATGTTTGCCAAGGGTATGTGGCTTGGACACACTTTGTGGTAGAGCTTTATGAATGATTTGACACTGACACCAACCATTTAGGTTGTTTGACAAAGTTGAAACAATCTGGAATAGTGGAAAACTTTATAGCCACTTTTGAGCGATTGTATTTTCGTACCGAGGGCATGTTTGATGCTTTTTTCCGAGAATGTTTTATCAGTGGCCTCAAGGATGAGATCCGTTCCCATGTCCTCATGGATCAGCCTCAGAGTTGGGTGGATGCTACTAAAAGAGATAAGGAAGCACAATAGGTTGTCTCTTCTCAAAACATAAAACCCTCCTTTATTCCTCGCACTAAACCAATCACTCCCACTCCTCCTTCTACTCCACTAAAGATCCATAAATTGACCAGGGCTGAAATGGTTGAACACCAACTCAAAGGCCTTTGTTATAATTGTGATGACAAATATTTTCCTAGGCACATGTGTATGGAACAAAAAAAAATTATGGCCATCTTGGAGGATGATTCGGAAGACAATGTTGAGGCTCCCCTTGTGTCTGTGTCACCTGAACCCACTGACATGACCCCTCCCTCAGACCCTCCCAAAGTAGAACTGGTCATTTCCATAAATGCTCTCACTGGATTCTCTGCTCCCCAAACCCTCAAGCTAATTGGTTACATTAAGCATAGGAAGGTCATCATTTTTGTTGATAGTGGAAGCACCCATAATTTTATTCATCGTCACATTGCCCAAGAAACTAATTGTTATATTCATGCCATCGATAATTTTCAAATCAAGATTTCCAATGGTGGGTCCATGAAATGTGGAGGCTGTTGTTAAAATTTTCATCTCCAAATTGGTGAGTACCACATGAAATCTCATATGTTTGCTATCAACATGAGCTGTTGTGACATTGTGTTGGGTGCACAATGGTTAAGGACTTTGGGTCCCATTCTCATGGATTTTAAGGAATTAACCATGCAATTCAACCAGGATGGCCAACAATATAAGTTCCAAGGCATCACCATTGGTTCCCCATAGATCATCAGTTCCCATCGCATGGAAAAGATGCTCAAAAAAGGTCATTATGGCATTATTGCCCGACTCCGTGCCATACAAGCCACTGAGACACCCTCTGTGTCGCAGGACCTCCAATCCATCCTCTCTAAACATCAAGTGGTTTTTTCCACTCCCGAAGGACTCCCTCCTTCCCGTGGTTTTCATGATCATTCCATTCCCCTTGTCCCAGGAATCCTTCCTCCCAATATATGTCCCTATCGTCATCCCTTTTCCCAAAAAAATGAAATTGAGAAAATTGTTCAAGAATTGATCAACGCAAGTGTTATCCGCCCTAGTACAAGCCCTTACTCTTCTCATGTGTTCATGGTCCTTAAGAGAGAAGGTTCTTGGCGCATGTGTCATGAGTTCTACGCCCTCAAAAAACTCACCATTAAAGACAAATTTACCATCCCTGTCATTGATGACCTCTTGGATGAATTGAGTGGTGCTCGGTTCTTTACTAAAATTGATCTTCATTCTGGCTACCACCAGATCCGTATGAACGAGACAAACATTCCTAAGACTGCATTTAGAACTCATGACGGCCACTATGAGTTTTTGGTCATGCCCTTTGGCTTGTGTAATACTCCCTCCACTTTCCAAAGCCTCATGAATCACGTCTTCCATCCTTTTCTCTGTCATATTGTCTTAGTTTTCTTTGATGATATCCTCATCTATAGTAAAATATGGACAACACATCTTGCTCATGTGGATCGATTTCTCCATCTACTCTCTCAGAACCAAATTTTCCTCAAACAATCTAAATGTGCTTTTGGTGCCTCAGAAGTCGAGTACTTGGGTCATCTTGTTGGCAAGGCCGATGTTAGGGTGGATCCTAAAAATATTGAAGCTATGCAAGATTAGCCTCACCCAAAGACTCTTAAAAGCTTGCATGGATTTCTGGGTTTAAAAGGTTATTATCACAAGTTTGTTAAGAATTATGGAAAGATTGCGGCACCTCTCACTACTCTCCTTAAAAAGAATTATTTCACTTGGACTCCAGCAGATTCTCAGGCTTTTCAAACATTGAAGATGGCCATGTGAACCACTCCAGTATTGGACCTTCTTTTTTTCACAAATACCTTTGTCATGGAATGTGATGCTTCCGAGAAAGGAATTGGTGCAGTCCTTATGCAAGAGGGTCGACCTTTGGCCTTTACCAGCAAACAATTGTCAGAGTGACATTTGGGAAAATCAATCTATGAAAAGGAAATGTTGTCTATTTTGCATGTCATGGATCTTTGGCGCCCTTATCTATTGGGGCAATGCTTCCAAATTAAGACAAATCATCAAAGACTCAAGTATTTTCTAGAACAATGCCTTTCCTCCCGAGAGCAACAAAAATGGGTGACTAAGCTCTTTGGATATGATTATGAGATCATTTACAAGAAAGGCAAAGACAATGTGGTTGATGATGCACTTTCAAGAAAATATGAAGATGAAGGGTCCCTTTTTTCTCTCTCCTTCATTGTACCATATTGGCTCCAAGTTGTTCGCTAGCAATGGCTACACGATCCCAAAAGATCGCATCTGATACAACAATTGCAGGGTAATTCTCTAGTCTCCTTAGGGTACTCTTGGCTCAATGATGAGCTTCGATACAAAGGTCATTTGTATTTAAGTAAACAGTCAAAACTTAAATCCATGGTACTTTCTGAGCTTCATGCTACATCCACCACTGGGCACTCCGGGTTTACAAAAACCTATGACCGGGTCAAACGCTCTATTTTATGCGATGGTATGAAACAGGACGTTCACAATTTTGTGGTTGAATGTGATGTTTTTCAACACAACAAGGGAGAAACAACTACAACCACTTCCGATTCCACCTACTATTTGGCGGGATATCTATATGGATTTTATTGTAGACTTACCTAAATCGGGCAATAAATCAATCATCATGGTGGTAGTTGATTGTCTTTCCAAGTATGATCATTTATGTGCTCTTCAACACCCATTTACAACCTCCATTGTGGCTCAATTTTTTCATGGATCGGGTCTTCAAGTTTCATGGCATGCCTCATTCTATTGTTTTTTTATTGCAACCCAACTTTCACCAACAATTTTTGGCAAGAAATGTTCAAGCTACAAGGCACCCAATTGCATCTCAGCACAACTTATCATCCCCAAAATGATGGTCAAACTGAAGTTGTCAATAAGTGTTTGGAAACATATTTGAGGTGTTTTTCATCGGAAAGGTAAAATCAATGGGCTCAATGGTTATCACTAGTTGAATGGTGGTATAACACTTCTTACCATACAACTACTCACATGACTCCTTTTGAAGCGGTACATGGACAAAATCCACCTTCAGTTCTCTCATAATTGTCAAGTGTCTCAAAGGTCTAGGTGGTTAACCAAACGCTTACAGTTCGAGAGGATATTCTCCGTACCCTCAAAGAGAATTTGGTCATGGCCCATAATCGCACGAAGCAAAAATCATATCAAGGTCACTCTGAACATCAATTTGTAGAAGGAGATCAAGTGTTTCTTCGATTGTAACCTTACAAGCAAAAATCCCTCAAGTCTGACCATTGTCAAAAACTAGCTCCCAAATTTTATGGTCCTTATACTGTTCTCAAGCATGTGGGACAAGTGGCCTATCAATTAGCTTTGCCCATTCATTCTAAGCTCCATCATGTTTTCCATGTTTCCTGCTTAAAGAAGGTGATAGGAACTAAGTGCCAAACTCAAACCAACCTTTCTGAGTTGGACGAAGAAGGCTCCATTTGGCTACAACCACAAGCAGTTTTGGACCAGCGTGAGCGTCATCTGTGTCAGTGAACCATCAAGGAAGTGTTAGTCCAGTGGAAAGATACAACTCCAGCAGATGCCAATTGGGAACCAGCTACCATTCTGCAACAATTTCCTCATCTCAAGGCTTGAGGACAAGGTTGTTTTTAAGGGGGAGGACATGTTAGGGACCTAACCCCTCACGTAGGTAGAATAATATATTTCCATGTAATAAAGGTCAATATTAATAAGGCCTAGCAATAAGGAATAATAAGTCAAATGTAAGAAGACCTAATAGAAGCTTCTGCTTCTAGAAGGATCTTCTTGTAGATTGTTCTTTTGAGACATATTTAGTATAAAAAGGAGTCGAGGGTATGATAAGTTTTATCTTGGATATTATTGTAATAGAGCTCTGCTCTGCTAGAGGTTTCCCCCATGAAGAGGCAAGTGAACATTGCTCTCAGTAATCAAAGTGCTCTTTTTGGTGTTATTCTAGTATTATTTTGGTATTATTGTGGTGTTGTTCTGGTTATATCGTTGTTTGTCAGCCATTTCTAGCTAATAATTTATGTTCTACATTCTATTTTATATCTGGAATATTACAAATGTAAATTGTGTATTTTGGTGTACCCTCGAATGTTATGTTATGTTCAAACATGTCTGTGTGTTAACTACGAAATTTAATGAGTGAGAGGCGAGAGCTTGTTGCAGTTTTGTTGCAGGGTTAATGGCGAGGAAGAGTGCATGGCATCGAGGAGGAAGACTCGTCGTTGATCATCGTAAGGATCAATGGTGATCCATTGAATTTTTATCCTGAGACTGAGGGAGAGATATGGCCATCCATTAGAGGATATGTAGAGAAGATATAACCGTTCATTGAGAAGGCTCGTCAGAGCCTGATTGAAGCTAGAAGTTTCAAGGAAGGACACTCTGAGAACCATATCTAACCGTTCATCGAAGCAGAGAAATGATGGTCCAAATACTTTTGGATCTCTGGCATCATAAGAAGAGGTGAAGTCCTGAACCATTATGACGACCATGTGTCCAATGCATGTGGCGATCATTCGTTGAAGGGGAATATAAACCGAGATTTGAAGCACAACGGAAGTGTGTAGCAACGAGATCTAACTATCCATTCATCAAAATATCGACGGTGTAGAAATAGATCGGATCGATGAAGATGTTAGAGAGTTAATGTGTCGGATCAGACACAAGGAAGACCCAAGCGCAGAGAGAAGTCCCACGATCTGATTTGACATACGTCAACATACGTATGCGGCCACTCAAGTATTGACACGTGGCCCACTTAGAAGACGACACATGTCAGTGTCAATTAAGGAATTATGCATAAAAAAGTCACAAATCAATGTGACACATTGCACCCTAGTCGGTAGTGACACGTGGCAAGTCCACATTAGCAAGTCCATGTGGTTGGGTGCCACGTCACACCAGATCGGGGCCTTGGTAGTTTGTGGAAGTTGAAACCTTTTGGTGGTCCAGTGATGATGATCATTGGGATGACGTCAGGATAATGGCTGAGCCATAGTTGCATTAAGTTTGGGTTAGAAGTGAATTGACGATCCAGATTTGACCTGCAAGATCGACGGTTGATAAAATGTCAAGATTTTGGATTCTTCACCTGGACTGTTGATCATTTCATTTGATCAATGGTCAACGTTATATCGCCCATTGTTCGTTTTGTTTTCCATTGAAAATTTTCGGTACGTGTTATTATTTTGATTCGTGCCCAAGATTCTAGCCGAGGTCATATGGAGATGGTTGATAGACTTGCATGAGAGAATGAAGTTCCTATGAACTTCATGGAGGCAAGTTTTGTGAAGGTGGCATCGAAGCTATGGCGAGATCAAGATGAATCCAGGGTGTAGATGGAGGTTTGTTGCTATGGACGAATATCCAGATCAATGTGGGCCAGAGAACCCACAAGTCCGAGGATCGAACCTGTTGCATTCACGGATCTTTGGGACCCTAGTTTTCTTCCTTCATCAGTATCTCAAGTCTATATTTGAATATATCTTTGCCCATCTCAGCTGATCAAATAGGTCATCAATTATGGGTGGAGGGTATTTGTTCTTCACCATGGCTTTATTCAACTATCTAAAGTTACTACATAACCTCAATGTTCCATCCTTCTTTTTCACAGAGAGTATTGGTGATCCCCAAGGTGAAACACTTGGGTGTGTGTACCCTTTCTTCAACAATTCTTCCAGCTACATTTGCAATTCTTTCAACTTTGGTGTACTCATACTGTAAGGAGTTTTTGATATTGGGGTAGCTCCTAGTACTAAATCAATAGAGAAATTTATCTCCCTCTTTGATGGAAATTTAAGTATTTCTTGGAATACATCTTCATTAAACTCTTGCAATACTGAAAAATATTCAAGGCTTGGCCCTTTTGTCTTTTCTAGTTCACCCACATGAGCTACATACAATTGACAATCTTTCCTAAAACATCTCTTTAGTTGTAAGGATGAAATCTCCCTTATAGAAATGGGTCTAAGGATTCATTTCACAATGCTTTGTTTTCCTTCGTCATCAAGGCATGTAAATGTCATGTCATGACAATTTGGGACAACATGATGCTTATCCAACCAATCCATTCCAATTAGGATGTCATAATATCCTAATGGTATGAGATTCACATCAACAACTACATTTACTCCATTTAAATTTATGGGACAACCTCCGACTGTCTCATTCATTCTTCTCTTGGTTCTAGTGGCTAGCTAAACCAAACTTGATTTCTCGAGCTTTCTTTCCTCCAAATGAAGTTTGCCTACTACTTTAGGATCAATGTAACAATGGATTGCTCCTAAATCTATTAAAATAGCATTAGATTGATTGATGATCTTACCTTCCACTTCGATCATATGGGATTGGTATTTTGCTTATCGATCTTCTAAGGCTACATATACTCTTGGAATACTTTTGCCCATGTATTATACTATAGAGGCTTCTTGTATGTTGTGCATAGTATTCATTTCATCTCTTATGTGAGGGAAATCCTTGTACACGTTCTCTTCTTTGCATCCCCAACATTGGATTGGTGGTCTTCCTGTTTTTCCCAATGAGTCTTCTTTCTTGGATTCCTGCTTAGCAAACTGATCTTGTTGATCTGAATTTGGATTGTTTATGTTGAAAGAAGGTTTGAATCCTTTCCTTCTTTGATCAGACTTCTCCTTCTTCTTATCCTTCCAAGACCTTTGTAAATATTCTCTTCCTTTTCCTTGCTCGTATAGGTACCTAGCCTTTCTAATGGTTTCTGTCAAAGTTCTAGGTTCATCATATTGAATCTTTTCTTTATAAAATGATGGAAGTCCACTAAAAAATCTTTATATCTTTACCTTTTCATCCTTGATAAATCCCACATACTTCAACAATCCCAAGAATTTATTTTCATATTCTCGCATGGTCATGCTCCCCAACTTAAGTTCAAAGAAATCTTGCATCTTCTTGTCATAGTAGTGCTATGAAATACACTCTTATGAAAATACCTCTTGAACTATTTCCAAGTGATCATGTTTTCATTGATGCATTAAACTTGTTTCAATTGATCCCACCACATGGAAAATTTTCCATGTAAATGGTAAGTGGAAATTCTAACTTCTATATTAGATGAGTAATTGTGCAACTAAAAATACTTCTTGATTCCAAGCAACCAGGCTTCAACATCATATGGTAAGTGGTAATTCTAACTTTTAGATTAGATGAGTAATTGTGTAACTAAAAAGACTTCTTGATTCCAAGCAACCAGGCTTCAACATCATCTTCCCTTTCTCTTTCACCATCAAAGGACGGTGGCTTAAGCTTCCTCAACTATCCTTGTAAACCATATCACTCATGTCTTCTTCTTTGATATCTGATAGGAGACACTTCTAGACTGTTCCTTGAATCCTTAGATGCATGAGACTTCCTAGTTGAGTAAGGAGGTGAGTGGCGTCTATGAGTTCCATTAACCCTTCTTGAATGACTGACTCTTATGTAGTTATCTATTCTTTCATATTTTATTCCTTCTTCCCCCTGTTTTGAACCTGATCCATTCCTTACTTGCTTCTGCAACTGATTTGGCCTTTGCATCATTTGGGAATTTATTTTATCCAGTTCTTTCATCATCTTTTCATTATCTTCTTTGTAACTATACACTTCTATTTTCAAGCTTCTCACCGTCTCTATTAAGGTTTCTAGTTCCACTCTACTTCTGTGACCATTAGATTATGTCTCTACATTTCCAACATTAATATTCTGACCTTTGGCTTCTCTCTCGTGACTTAATGCTTCCTCTCCTTCCTCCACTTCTTGAATCTGCATTCTTAGATTAAAATGATATGTTAATTCTATAAGAAAGTGTGCATGCAACATAATCTCTGTTAGATAAAAATAATAAACATGGATACACATTTATGGAAAAGGACTGTAAAATATATATATATATATATATATATATTTGTTCTTAAGGTCACCAGTCATATTCTTCCCAGTTGATTATGATCTCTACTACTCATAACAATTTTTTGGGTGCATAATTGGTTTCCTTTCTCCGATATCTTTCTAACGACTATTTCTTTGCTCAATTATGACCTTGGAGTAAAAAGTTGTGTCCCTCTGAAGTTTTTGGCATTTTCCCCCTTCTGTAAAGATCTCTCTAGTTGATGTGGCATCCACGTGGACCTATCCATGTGTGTTGGATGATGTGGTAGATGACACAGTGCTGACATGGCAGCTAACGCTACAACTGACATGGCCATTGACCTACCGAGATACTGGGACATCGAGATGTCACATCGAAACGGCTTGGAAACTTCAAGGGGTATGATATGGGCCCACAGACCCATTGGGACACTGGGGAACTAGCCCATCAAGCTAATAGGATACCAATTTATCGCTAAGGAATGAGACTTGAAACTTCTGGGGGTTTGGGCATCCAATATGGGCCCACCGGGTGCACCCTGCACAAAATTCCCTCCTAAGATTAATCAATGACCAAGATCGCTTGGCCTCCCAAATATGATGGTCGACACATGGGGGTCTATCTGACACCTATAACACATGGCACATTATCCTCATGACACGTGGGCTAACCACAGTGCTACATGTGGCACTGGCATGGCTTTGACAAGACAAATGTTGTGGCACTGATCACCTATCACTCTTTTCTTCTTGATGACATTTTTCCACTTGACGCGACATCCACGTGGACCCTCCCACGTGTGTTGGATGTGGCAGATGATGTAGCCATCGTCCAATTGGTGTATCGGGATATCATCAAGGGACGGAACTAGAAAATTTCGGGTGTTCGAGGGTTCTATATGGGCCCATTGAGCTATCGACTCCCCACACTTGGCACCACTTAGATTTTTCTAGTATCCAGGGCACTGGTCCATTGGGGCATAGGCCCACTGAGTGCATCGGCCCATCGGTTAAAATTTTACATTACGTGCGGCTTCGCAAGGTTCTATGAATCTTTTGTTATTCATGCACAAGTTACTAAAGGTTGCCTTCTTCTTGTAAATTGTTCTGTCCAACACCCCCCCATGCATGTGGGATAAAGGTCTCTCGCCAACTGTAGATTAACGATGGAGAACCCTCATGAAGGGTGAGATCGATGATGGTTGGGCGTTGGTTTTTTAACGACATAATTGTTGACTCAGATACTAGGGTCGTGAGGAATCGCATGAGCATGGATCCTAGGGTTGAAGAGCAGTGTTTAACCATGGAAATTCTCACCCCCAACATTGCTTGATAACCATTTTTTATTTTTTTTATCACTAGCGGAATCGACAACTACGTCGGTCTCTTTTTATCACTAGCGGAATCGACAACTACGTCGGTCTCATACTCAAGGACGGGGTTGATTCTCAATTCTTCATCATCATTATAACCTCCAAAATTTCACATAGCGCCCTCTTACTGCATTAATTACTCGCGTGACACGGGGTTGATTCTGACCACTACCATTATAACCTCCAGGTGCCTACATATGCCCCTTCCACAGACACGGCTAAATTGGGGGGAATTGAACTCAGAACCTCATAGAACTTCATTTTCATGACACTTTCCAATTGAGATGCCCTCCGGGGGCTGCATGATAACCATTATTTAATTCAAGGAGTACTTCTGAATTTTCTATAGTAGGCCCCTTCAAAGGTCCAGTATTGAAACCAACTACTTTGCAACTTTTTCATGCACCCAACCCCCACCACGTGTTGGGAACGCAACTGCCAGAACGCCCTCCAAGATGCTCTGATATCAATCTGTGAGACACCCAACCACCAAGGCTGAATCATGCTACCTCAAGAACCTCTTCTTGAACTAATTTTAAATATGTGATACTAAAAACAAAATAAATAAGCATGGATGTTAAGAACCAAATATAAAAATAGCATAAAAACTTCAAAATAAGTACTCAACGCCTTGACAAAGAGAGAAATCCAGATAATAAACCTCTTCGAGGGGGAAACATCCTTATACATCATATGAATTCACAAATACAAGGTGATTCCAAATAAAAAGGTCTCCTTGGTATATATAGGAGACTAGGAGGTACAATTACAACTAATGGACCCAAGCCGACATAAATAAAATAACAATACTCATGTAATATGCCCCAATTAAGGGGTAATGTGCCATTGTTTAGGGCTTAACATGCCCCTCCCCTTCAGACAAGTGTTGTCCGCAATGCTTGAGTAATTCAGGATTCTTCTGTATCAAAGACTCATATTCCCAAGTGGAATCTTCAATAGGTAATTTCTTCCACTTAATGAGATACTCTAAAATGGATCTAATCCTCAATTGGTGAATTCTTGTGTCAGTGATAGCTTCAGGCTCCAATATGATTTTTCCTTCCTCATCAATTTCTGGCAATACAGTTTGAACTGGGATCTTGTCACCTATAACCTTCTTTAAGCATGCAACATGGAAAATTGGGTGTACTTGCGAAGATGCAGGAAGCTCCAATTTGTATGTCATAGTACCAATATTTTGCAACACCTTATAAGGGCCATAGTACTTTGGTGATAATTTATTATCCTTACTAGCTTGCTTGAGGAACATATGTTTGTATGGTTGTAGTCTTAAAGATACCCAATCCCCTACTTCAAAACTTATTTCACTACGATGTTCATCTGCTTGTTGTTTTATGCGATTTTGTGCAAATGCCAGGTTGTCCTTTAAGAGTTGGAGAACTTGTTGTTGATGCCTAATGCGATATTCCACTACTTGAACCTTAGTTTTTTCTTTTCTAGAAGAAGTGATGGATGGTGGGTGATATTCATAGAGTGCCATGAATGGTGTCATTTTTGTTGCAGTATGAAAGGAAGTGTTATACCACCATTATGCCAAGGGTAATCACTTGAACCATTGTGTTTGTTTATTATAGACAAAGCAACGAAGGTAGCCTTCCAGACATTTGTTCTCTATCTCAGTTTGTCCATTGATAAGATGAGCTATGAGCCAATCGAGTACCCAAACAAGAAAATAATTATGTCCAAAAATGTCGAGTGAAGATGGGATCTCTGTCACTTACAATAATCTTTGGGATTCCATGTAGCTTTTGAACTGTCTCCATGAATGTGGTGGCAACTGTATTGGCTTTGAAAGGATGTGATGTGCACAAAAGTGTGCATACTTGGTCAGTCTATCAACAATCACCATGATGACACTCTTTCCTTCAGACTTTGGTAACCTTATGATGAAATCCATAGAAACCTCCTCCCAACGCTGACTTGGGATGACTAATGGTTTTAAAAGACCTGGGGTCTTAATCATTTCCACCTTATTTTGTTGGCAAACCAAACATTCTGCAACAAACCTTTGAACATCAGTTTTAAGGCCATCCCAAAAGAAAATCCTTCTTGACCCTGTGATAGGTTTTCAAAAATCCTGAGTGCCCTCCTACCAAACAGGTGTGCAATTCCAAAAGTACCTTTTGTTTGAGTTGGGAGTTCTTACATAAATATAAGCGATCTTTGTACCATAGTGAATCATTTTTCCATATAAATGTATTTGATGCACTGGAATCTTGTTGCAACCTTTGAATGAGATTCCACACTTTTTCGTCATTCTTCCATTCATCCCTCACTTATGTTATCCAATCAGGTTGGATGATCGAGATAGCACAAAGAAAGACCTCAACATATTCATCCTCTCTTGAGAGTGCATCTGCCACAACATTTTACTTCCCTTTTTTGTAGATGATTTCAAAATCATAACCCAACATCTTGGTTACCCATTTTTGTTGTTCTTCTGAAGATAGTCTTTGTTCCGAGAAGTATTTAAGACTGTCGTGATCTATTTTGACCTTCAAGTGCCTACCTATTAGGTAAGGGCACCATTGCTTCAATGCATGTAGTATTGTCATCATTTCCTTCTCATACATGGGTTTATGAAAGTCCTTTCCCTTGAGTGGTTGACTTTCAAAAGCAAGGGTCCTTCCTTCTTGCACTAGAACAACACCAATGCCATTTCCTGAGGCATCACATTCTGCAATAAAGGTTTTTGTGAAGTCTGGTATGGTCAAGGCAGGAGCTTTGCACATCTCCTCTTTAAGTTCTTCAAAAGATTGAGTTTCCTCTGAAGTCCATGAAAATGCATCCTTCTTAGTTAATGTCGTTAAAGGTGTTTTTATTCTTCCTTAGTTCCAAACAAACTTGTGGTAGTAACCTATCAAACCAAACAATCCTCTAAGATTCTTCAATGTTTTGGGAATCGACCAGTCCATCATGGCCTTAATCTTGTTAGGGTCTACCTTGACACCTTCATGAGATACAACATGACTCAAATACTCTACCTCCTTCACCCCAAAGAAACATTTGGATGGTTTGGCATGTAGTTGTCTCTCCTTTAGTAGTTGTAGCACCCGGTCAACATGTCAAACATGAAGCTCTCAAGACTTTCTATAGATTAGTATATCATCAAAAAACACTAACACAAATTTTCGAAGGAATGGCTTGAAAATAGAATTCATCAACCCTTGGAATGTGGAAGGTGCATCCGTAAGGCCAAAAGGCACGACCAAAAATTCATAATCGCCTTCATGAGATCAGAATGTTGTTTTTAGGATATCTTCTTCCTTCATTCTAATCTGACGATATTCTAATTCATCAATGATGGGAATGGGAAACTTATCTTTAATGGTGATCTTGTTGAGCTCTCTATAATCTAGACACATACACCATGAACCCTCTTTCTTGAGTACCATTACCACCAGTGCAAAGTAAGAACTTTGGCTAGGTCTAATAATGCCAACCTCTAACATTTCTTCAACCATATGCTCAATTTCACTCTTATGGGCATATGGGTATCTGTAAGGCCTGACATTAGGAGGAACACTCCCAGGAATTAAGTGAATAGCATGATCATGATCACGAGTGGGTGTAAGACCTCTAGGAATATCTTCAAATACTTTGGAATGCTTATCAATGATCCCTTGGAGAACTAGGGGAATAGATGGATTAGATGTTTGAACATCTAGTGAGCATAGTTGTACAATTACACCTTAATGCCCCTTTTTCAATAATTTTGTCATGCCATTAGAGCTTATCACCTTACTGGGTTTCCCTATGATACCCCTTAACTCAATCTCCTTTCCTTCCATTGAAAAGTTATTGAAAATTAAAAGCCATTGTTCCCAATGATTGTAACCACTGGACTTATAGTACGACATCAACACCACCCATGGGTATAGCAATCATTGAACTATTCATTACATATTCCCCCATAGTAATATTGATCTTATGGCATTTTCCTGAGCAATTGATAGTTCCTCCATTTGCAATCATTACTTGAAATTCTGGCGTTGAATATATAAAGCAATTCAGAGCTTTGGCTAATTTATAGTGAATGAAATTATGAGTACTATCATAATCAATTAGGACTATTGCCTTTTTCTTTTTGATATATCCTTCGATCTTGAGGGTTTGAGGAGTGTTAATTCCAGCCAATTCATTACATGATATGGTGGGAGTCAACTCTTCAGAAGAAATCTCTTCTACGTTTTCATCTTGAGATGGTTCTTGTTCTTCTTCCTCTTCACAATCTATGTAGAATAATTTCTTCTCACCACACTTATGTCCCATACTATACTTGTTGTCACAATTAAATCATAAACCTTTTTCTTTTCTTTCCTCCAATTGTTGAGGTGTCAACCTTGTAGGTTGAGGTGGTTTAGAAGAATGAACATTATTCTCTCGATAGATGTTAGGAGTGGTCCTTCTAGTAGCCATATCCAAATTTTTACTTTCAACATTTCTCGCCACCCTGAACGCTTTCTCCAATGATTTGGTTTCCCAAAGGCGAACCTCATGTTGAATTTTATCCTTTAAAGTTCCTATGAATACATCAATCAGGTGCTCATATGGAATATACATTACCTTTATATTCAATATTTGGAAGTTCTCAATGTGCTCCGCAATTAAACCCTTTTGCTTGAGATTTATCAATTGGTTGAAGAAGGTATTGCTCCTTGTTTCCTCATAGTGTGATATCATTTCTTCTGTGAAAATTATGCAACTGACAAGTGATTTGCGAGAAAAAAGCCATCAATGCCACACAAATTGATTGGGTTCTAAATATAAAGATGCAATTCGTGCCTTTTGTGTGTGTGGCACATCATGCAAATCAAAGAACTGCTCCATCTGGAGTATCCATGTCATTTTATTGTTGCCATCAAACTTCCTCATATCGATCTTAGGAAAGTGGTTAGTCTTCAACCCAAAATTGGGGTTTCTCCAATATTGATTCATCTTCCTTTTGTTCTCATCATGAATTTCATGGGATACATTGTCACTTTCAAGTGGCCTCTCTATTAACATATTTTTCAATCCTTCCATGATCTCCCCTTTTAAACCATCCATATTAGTATCCATTATCGCTTCCAACTTAGCTTTAGTTGAATCTGTCATCCCTTGTAGTTCCTCGTTTTTTACTGCCTTCTTTTATAATTCATTTATGTCCCTGCGCATTTATTCACCTTCATCAAGAGTCAAAGTAGGGTTGTTTGAAGGGCTATTTGGTGTAGAAGTTCCCTTTTTTGGTGGCATGTTGGCCAAGTATCACTGTAAGGTAGGAATTCCTAATTGGCTTATGTAGAGGTCCTCGCGGACAAGGGAGTGTCAAGTGTTATAGCTCTCTGATATACGTGCGGGATCCAACAATAGTACTCGACCAAATATATTAGGGCACTAATTAAGGAGGCTTGACCATGTCCTTATCCATACTATCCGACTACCCAGGTACTAAAGAATGATCTCCCTGAGTGTTGTTCTCGATGTACTATAACAACAAGATGGTCAAAAGTTTTACTCGATAATCCTCAGGATTCTAGGAGGTCTCTCGATATACGTTAGATATGTGAGAGCTCAAATATGTAGTAGTGGTTTCTAATGCGCAGTCGTTCGAAAGGGGCCTTCCGATATACTCTAGGTACGTGGAAGAACCACACAGTCCCTAGGTTGTAGCACTGACCAGTAACGAAAACTCCTACATTTAGAGACGTTAGAACACATTTTGACCTTAAAAAAACCCTAAGTTTCTCTCAAATTTATTTCATACTCCTTTTATCCCACTTTATTCTACTTTTTGAATCACCCCAATTGGATCTTCTAGTAAAAAGATATGCAAAGTTCCAAAAAATAAATCGCACCTTTTAAACCCTGATTTGGAGGTTGTTTTGCTAACCAACCTTTCTTCTGTTGTACCTTTACAATTTCGGCCCTTCTAGATCTGAAATTGTGTTATGTAGTTCTCTAATATGTCCTCTTTGCAATGTCATGGGTCTGATCAAAATTGGATGTGCCAAGTGGAAGTTATGGTGAATTCCCCACCCCTTGTTGATTTTTGGCCTTTCTAGGAGAGCGTACTTGTAAAGTGTGCCAAGCGCACAATTTATGATATCTTATTCTGAAACTTGCACCAGAAATACTACAAACTGTCCACTATCCAATGCAAATGGTCTCACTTAATTTGGATACTCATTGAATAAGATATCATTGTTTTACCTGGAATGTTGGATTACTGAGAGGGGGGTGAATCAGTAATAGAGAAATCTAATATTTTTTAACCATATAATGCAAGTGTTATATAAATTTAGCATTATCGTCCAATATTTGTAGATTAAATAAACAATGAACAAATGAACAATCATACACATACACAGTACACCAATGTTTTTACGTGGAAACCCAAAGCGAGAGAAAACCACATAATGTTTTTTCTTATATGTCTTGAAGAATTATATTCATTGAAAGCACCAACTTCCTTTGTTTTCCAGCTACAACTGGAAGGAAGCTCCAACCCCTAGTTTCTCAGGATACAACCTAAGGGAAGCTCCAAATCCCCAATTCTTTGGCTACAACCAGTAGGAGGCTACAACCCCCTATGTTCTCCAGCTACAACTGGAAGGTGGCTATAACCACCTGTCCTTGCCCCATCCAACCGCCCTGACATATAAGTAGAATGATGGAACCACTGCCACACTATCACTATGAGATATACTGTTGTAAACCTGTACCAATAAACTTGCACCAAATAACCTGTACCAATAACCTAAACCATGTATCAACTATGCATCAACCTGTACCATAAACAAGTGCATCAACCATGCACCAACCTGTACCAAACAAACTATAATCAACTTGTACAATAAACAAGTGCATCAACCATGCACCAACCTATACCTCAACCTGCAAACCTTCCTTAACTTTAACAACAAGAGGCTAGCATTTTCATCAAACTTTACTTTAGTCTCACATGACTAGTTTTGGATTAGTCAACAACCCTAACTTGAAATAATCATAACTATGTACCTATAATGAATAAAGATCTAAAAATAGTGCACAATGTTCTTCAGTGTGTTTTATTCAATTCCTCCACGTGTCACTAGTTGGAACCTATCAGAAAAAGAGTTATAGCAAAAATGGCATACCTTGTTGAATTCTGGATTATTCTAGAGAGCGAACTTGTAGAGTGTGCCCCGCACAGAATATGTGTTGTATGGATCATAATATTTTATATAGAATACTACATAATGTACTCTAACCAAAGCATTTGGTCTTACTGAATTTGGATCTGTTATGAAGAAGTTATGACATTTTTACCTGAAACACTTGTTTTAGACTAGTCACAAACCCTATTTTCCATGGAGTGTAACTCCAAAAATACAACAACCCACAAGCTAAAATTTGCACCACAGCTACTTGGATATGTTTCCTCAATGGCCTCCGAATTTCACGGTCTGAATCATTCTAGAAAAAAAGTTATTGTGAAAATGGTGAGATGACCTGCAAATAACATACCTTAGAAAGCATCATCAAAAGAATTTATCCTCCCTTGAATTTTAGCCTTCTTTACTTCACCTTCCCTCTGAAATTTGGCTTAGATATCCTTTGGTTACCTCAGTCACATGTAGATATTCAATATGCTCAAGTGTGATTAAAATGAGAGAGTCTTGCCTCTTACTTATACTTTCATGTAGCTTTCTAAAGGGGTTACCTTTTAACCATCTTAACCCAATTTCCTTATTTTAGGGCTAACCCGCTTCTAACCTTTTTCCATAATTAGAAAGTTCTCCATTTAATTTATTATTTAAAAAATCATCCTTGACTTTGTCACTTCACTTTATTATTTAAATAATCCTCTTTGACTTTGTCACTTCACTTTATTATTTAAATAATCCTCTTTGACTTTGTCACTTCACTTTATTATTTAAATAATTATGTTTGACTTTGTCACTTCACTTTATTATTCAAATAATCATTTTTGACATTGTCACTTCACTTTATTATTTAAATAAGTTCTTCTTTGCAAGAACTTTGACTTCTTTGATCTTTTAGGGCTTCAAGCCAACATATGAGGGTCCTCCAAATTCGTAAGGCCATAACTCTCAAACCGTGAGGAGTTATGTGGCGTTCCACATACCACCAGAAATGGCATGACATGTACTATCCATCTAGAATAGTCTTACCTGAAAATATATCAAAACTCATATCATTATACATCAAACAAACTTGGGTCCATTACTCAAACCTTTGTGCTACCAGAATTCGCTATCGGACTTTCTTCAAGGGTTGACATCAATGACAACCAACCCAATTAATCAACATGGAACACCTGCTTGAGACTAGTTAATAGGATTGGTCAGTGACCCTATCTTACACAGGGTGTATCTCCAAAATTAGGATGACCCGGAAGCTGAAATTTCTACCATAGATACCTTGATAATTCCTCTGAATATTCTTTGAGTGTCACGGTCTTAAGCATCACAGAAAAAAAAATTATGGTTAAAATTTTGCGATGATTGAATTGAGGATGATTCAGGAACTCGGTCTTCCATAGGATATATCTCTGAAAGTATAAAGCCCCAAAAGTTGACATTTTAACCACAAGTACTTTGATCCGTCTGATAAATTCCCCCCAAGGGATTCCTCCTGAAATGTCCCAGGAAAAAAAGTTATAGCTAAAATTCCAAGGTGTCTCCGATGTAGCAGTGAAACCCCAAGAGCTTGAGCTCTGTTACCAAATGTTAAGAACCAAATATAAAAATAGCATGAAAACCTCATAATAAGTACTCAACGCCTTAAAAAAGAGAGAAATTCAAATAATAAGCCTCTTCAAGGGGGCAACCTCTTTATACATCATATGAATTCACAAATACAAGATTATTCCAAATGAAAAGGTCTCCTTGGTATATATAGGAGACTATCAGGTACAATTACAACTAATGGATCCAAGTCGACATAAATAAAATAATAATACTAATGTAATATGCCCCAATTAAGGGGCAATGTACCATTATTTGGGGCTTAACAATGAAATAACACATGCAATTATCAAGATTTATATTAAACTAGAAAAGAAAGAACAATATGCCATGGACAACAGTAAAAAGAAAGCAAGCACCTTATTAATGCATATCTCAGAGATATTAATCAATACACATCGTAAATAATTATATATAAGCAAAGAAACACCATAACAAATAATACTTATCTTTAACAAAACCAGTCACCAATTGGTTGTAGGCCAAGGACATTCCACCCAACCCTAGACGTTGTTGTTCTAAGTCTCAACAATAGGTCACCCCTGAGCCATGGCTATGAATCCACAAGGATAGGTTCTAGGACGATACTCAACTTCCCAAACTAGACAACACTCAAGCTCTCAAATATTTATCAACACACAACAATCCAAAGTTCACCAACTATCTTCTCCCAACCTGCACAACCCAAGAGAATGAACCCCCTTCACTACCACGCAATCCCTCAGGCTATCCACATCTTTCCAGGGCTCCAATGCATTTGGTCGATAATCTTAATGTTGGAACTCTCCATGACTCGTAGATGTGACAAGGTTCTTCAAAATGCCAATGCATTCATGCACTTAGGCATCAATTCATCAACAATTATAAAAATTACTTGCAACCAATAAACAATGGCTCTTCTCTTCCCTTAATCCATTCCCCATGCCTAGACCCAAAGCAAGAATGAATGAGGAAAACAAAAATTAATGAGTGATTGATCCACCGCAAGACAATCAAGATCAAGGTTTTGTATCCAATTGCTCCAAGGCCAGCGTGGTCTCCCCAAGAGACTCGTGTGCCCCCTCATATGCCCCCAACACAATAAGGGTGATAATTAATTAATCAAATCATAGAGGCTTATCCCCTTAGTTCCCCCCTCTCTCGTGGATTCATAGCCCTCTATAATTCTTGTTCTTCTCCATCCTACAACCATCGATGTACTTTTATTATTATAATATTCAAAGCATTACATTTCCTAGGCACTATGACCTTCTTTTTTTAATTGTCTGAGCACTCGAGCCTCTCATCAAATAAACAAATACATTATTAAACCGGGGACTCAAAATCGGGGTATTACAATTGACATGTTTCAGGAACTTCACGGTCTATTAAATGGATGTCAAGTCTCCCTTTATCAATGGCAATTTAGAGGAAGACCTATACAATGAACAACTATAAGGATTCTTATTATCAGAAAATAAGGATCATGTATGCAGATTGAAGAAAGCACTTTATGGGATAAAACAAGCTCTCAGATCTCGGTATTCAAGACATGAAAAATATTTACAACATCGAGGCTTCAAAAGGGGAATTGTTGACAATTATMTCTACATTAAGTTAGTAAGAGAAAATCAGTTGATTATTGTGGTTTATGTAAATGACATCATTTTTGGAGGCAGTATGAACAAAATGTGCTAAGATATTGCAATAGAAATGCAAAAGGAATTCGAGATGTTTATCCTCGGTGAATTTTCATTCTTTCTTGGTTTACAGATTTCTCAATTTGACAAAGGCATATTCATTTCACAAACCGAGTATATCAAAGGAATGTTGAAGAAGTTCAGAATGGAAGATTGTGCACTAGTCAACACACCCATGGTCAGAGGTTGTAAATTGAGCAAAGATGATGAATCTGCGAAAGAAAATCAAACAGTATACACGTGAATGATTGGAAACCTACTATATGTGACAACATCAAGGTCGAACATTATGTAAGCAATAGGATTGGTTGCATACTCTCAAATTGCATCAAAAGAAACTCATGTGCAAGTAGTGAAAAGAATATTCAAAATCAAACATTGTACAGGTGAATGATTGAAAACCTACTATATGTGAAAACAACAAGGTCGAACATTATGCACGCAGTAGGATTGGTTTCACAGTTTCAAGCTGCACCAAAAGAAACTCATGTGCAAGTAGTGAAAATAATACTCAAATATCTAAAGGGCACCTTGCACTTCAACTTGTGGTACTCAAGAGGTGAAGATTTTACTCTAACAACATATACAGATGTGGATTGGGCAGGGAATGTTGATGATAGGAAAAGTACAAGTGGAGGAGCATTCTTTTTGGACAATAGTCTTGTGTCTTGGTTGAGCAAGAAACAACCTTCAGTTTCTCTGTCCACAATAGAAGTCGAGTATATAGCAGCAACATCATGTTGCACACAAATTCTTTTGATGAAGCAAAAATTGATAGATATTAAGGTAGAATATGATCATCCAATATCAATAATTTGTGACAACACAAGTGCAATAAACATTTCAAATAATCTTGTAAGCATATTCCAATCAAGTATCACTTTTAAGAGAACAAGTAGCAGAACAAAATTTCAAGTTGGAATATATTGTCACAAAATAACAGATTGCAGATATTCTTACAAAATCCCTTCCCAAGGAGACATTTGAATATCTCAAACAGAAATTGGGAGTAATATCCATCTCATCACTAACTGCTTAAGGAGAAGCACAACTCATAGGGAACATCCCTTTGCCATTGATGTCAAGGGGGGAGAGTTACAAACAAGAGGAAAATTATTTCTATGCATGGTGGACTATGTGTTTCATTGCAAGATCACCATAAATGATCTGAATCGAGGGGGCTGACTTGTTATGCTATGCAAGCACCCTCTACTCCATTAAAATAAACTTCAGGACCTTGCTCAATGTCATAGTTGCGCAAGAGAAAGTATGTGTCAAGTTTATGCATCTTTTATGTGTTTATGTGTGAGGTTTTTAAAAGGTTAAATATGTGGTTTAAATAAATACACAGCAAACATAACTTGCAGCAAATAAACCAGCAAACACTCACAACAAAGACAAGATGATAAAGGAGTTCACCCCCAACTAGGCTACATCTCCTTGAGCCTCCATCAATGGACTAGGCTCTTTGGGATTAGTTTGTCAAATATTCTTTTACAAGTTGCTGCTCAACTCCAATGGATTTACTGACTATACCATTGAGTTCATAATACATAAAAACCCCAAAAATGACTATTGGATCTCTGAAAACGGACCATGGCTCATCCGGGCATGACCTCTTCTACATGTGGCCTTGAGCTTCCTTGTAGAAAAAACACCTGTAAAAGTCCTCAAATGGATCTAAAACCTATCCCAATGTGTTCAGAGCATAACCATTAGTCAAAAATGACTATTCAGTCACAGAAAACAGACTTGGGCTCATCTGAGCATGGCCTCCATCAATGGGGGCCCTAAGCTCCTTGGAGCTCCCTGAAACTTCAATGGTGTAAAACCTGCAAAATAAGTCTCCAAATTCCTTTGAAAGTTGTGCCAATGGATTCAGAACATCCAAAAACCCCTAGCTGGGCTTTTTCGGCACCTCATTTGGCAAAAAACTGAAGAAGTTAGGCCTCCTGCCATTTTCCTCCTTCAAGTTTGTTGTCTCTGGTTCGCCAAAATGCACCTCCTGTGTGAGTAACCTGGCTTCTGGGCGTTTCATGTGCCTAAACCCAGCACACATGCGCATTTCGAAATTGGTGCCAAAATGTCGTACCGTTAGTGGATTTTTGGCCCCCAAAATCGAAGGTGTTGGGCGCATGGGGGCCATGTGGCCACATCCCAGCGCAAATTATGACACCTTTCCAAGGTTGAACCTGGGCGTGACATGTGGCGGGCGTGACATGTGGCGGGCGTGTGGTTAGAGGACCGTTTAAAAAAAAAATGCACGCGCAAAGTTTGTGTGTCAAAGGGTCACATGTGGTGGCGCACATAACCGAGGGCTGGGGCTAAGCCCCAGCCCAGACCTGCGCCCACCATTCAACAAAGTCAAACTTAAATATAATTCAACACATATGAATATTAAGAAACAAAGTTTGGCACGCTGGTTGGGTGGCCTTTGCCAAAACTATGCATGCGGTGGGAGGTCCAGGGTTCAACCCCCATGGACTCCATAAAAATTTACACCCCGTAACCTAGGTGCCACGTGGTAGCCCACGTCTAGGCCACGTGGCACCACTCAATTGGCCAACAAAATGCCATGTGTCCTCACGTTATTTGTCCACGTGTCTACCAACTAAATGCCCTTTCCACGTCATCATTTGACACATCATATGCCATGTGTGTAATCGTACCCATGCCACATCATCTTGTACGAACTGTACCAGACTGTACAGTCAACATTTTGTCTTGCTTGTTTGGCAAATCGAACAGATCGTGATATCTCACTCATCCTATGTCTGTTTGACCCCGTTCAAAGTGCGTTGGGTTTGTGACGACGAGGGCTATGCACCTATTCATTTTGAGGCGATTCCAAACACTTTGATATTTGGGATAAAATTTGACCCCTGGTCTAGATTCTGATCACACCTTCCCACTGAAAGGATTTTGGACCCACAAAAGTTGATGATTATCTATCTGAGCTTCAATACTCTTCTGCTTCCAAGTTCTATCAACTGATTCTACTTGAAAATTCTTTTTGACAATCACCCGAATACCTTGACATGCCTTGCACTGCAAGTGGCTATGTCCCTCAACCACTGTCCTTTGGTTGTTGCTAACCCACTGTTCTCCTTGTGCTTGGAAGACTGATAGCCTTCCCACTGAGAATCAAGTCCCTCTTGTGAACTCTTTGGCGTCAACACAATTCTCTCAACAATGGGTGCAAAAACTTTCCTGCGACATCTTGTCACAAACCAAGAAAACCATCAGTCTTGAAAACAAATTTTATACAACACTGAAAATGACGCCAACAAAGTCTTTTTTCTCTTCAAGCAAATGGTCACATCTTGTACTTCATCAAAGCACATGGTGTTTTCCTGCATCTTGGTGTACTCAAAATCGACTTACAATCCGACAAACATCATCGACTAAACATAAGTCGAAAAACATGATCCACCCAACATAGTCGTCAAGAGAAAATCAACACAAGTCGAGACTCATTTGAAACATATCGACATTCCAAAAGTCGACATTCATGATACACAATCATGTTACAATCATGAGTCATTCATATTGAACTATCACCAAGTTCATTGTTTACACACATACAAAATCACATGCATGTGCATAGCTCTTCAACTCTCCTTCAAGTACAAACATAAGTACATAAACCCAAAAACATGTGGGTACATAAGAGCTGCAATGAAAAGCTATAAATGGTTGCAACAAGTGAGTATCATACCCCTCTTTTACACCCTCCTGACGAAATTGTGCAACAACAAGAATGCTTTTAAATGAATTACATTCACATGCAAACTTGCATCATACAAGTTGTGATAAACTGTTGCAACTTGTCATACTTTCAACAGAACTGCATACATAAGGCTGAAAATTGCATCTACAAACAAAGAAAAATGCAAGCCTTACTTGTTCAAGAAATCTAACCATTTCTTACCAAGCCAATTCAATGATGACTTTTTCTGCTGAAAATCGTCTTCTTGTGAATCATCTTGACTCACATCGATGATGGAATCTCCTCCTCCATTCTTGCCAGTCTCTTTATCCATCTGCCTCTTGTGATGTGGATGAGTGGTTGGATGCAATGTCCAACATTGGTCAATGAGATGACCCCACTTCTGGCAATGAGTGCAAATATTTTGCATCTTCTTTTCAAGTTTCCTTTGCTTGGAAAGTTTCCTGAATGTGGTCAATATTTTCCAACATCTTGAAACATGATGGTTATCTAAACTACAATATGTACATGGACTTTTTCTGCCATTTTTACATGCAAATTTACCATTCTTAACATAATCAAAAGCAACCGAATTATAGGCAGAAATATACCTTGAACATTCACCTTTATCGCCTTCTTGAGGAGGTGAATTTGAAGAGATACAAGCTCTCCTTTGAAGACCAACAATAGTGTTCTTGTCCACATGGTTTTCACAACTCTCTTGTTTCACACATTTGCATTCATCTCGAACACACTCTTTCCATGCTTAAGGGATTGAACTTGCAACTAAAGTTCTTGAACATTCACCTTTATCGCCTTCTTGAGGAGGTGAATTTGAATAGTTACTAGCTCTCTTTTGAAGACCAACAAAAATGTTCTTGTCCTCATGGTTGTCACAACTCTC
>SNQJ01S0011947.1:247292-260162 GCA_010110895.2 Picea sitchensis
CATCTTGAGAGGAATTTGAAGATAAACTAGCATTACATACCTCATGTTCATGCATGTACTTGGTAAGGGTGTCCTTTGCCTCATGGAGTTGAGTCTCCATCTCATGCAACTTTTCAAGAAGTTGGTGCTTCTCCTCCTTCATGTCCATCAACTGCTCTTGAAGGACAATGCTCTCCTTCCTATCTTCCCACTTCTCTTGCACCATATCTCTCATGGTTACAAATGCCTTCAACATATCTTTGTCAAATAACTTGGTTAATGAAGATGTATGAGAACTATCAATGTTTGAGCTTCCTCCATCCTTGCAAGATATCAAACTTCAACACAAAACTTGCACAATAATACCAACAGCTAAATCTCTAGCTATCAATGGCAATCACATAAGCAAAACTATGCTCTGATACCACCTGATCTTAATCTAGGGGGCTGACTTGTTATGTTATGCAAGCACCCTCTACTCCATTAAAATAAACTTCAGGACCTTGCTCAATGTCATAGTTGTGCAAGAGAAAGTATGTGTCAAGTTTATGCATCTTTTATGTGTTTATGTGTGAGGTTTTTAAAAGGTTAAATATGTGGTTTAAATAAATACACAACAAACATAACTTGTAGCAAATAAACCAGCAAACACTCACAACAAAGACAAGATGATAAAGGAGTTCACCCCCAACTGGGCTACATCTCCTTGAGCCTCCATCAATGAATTAGGCTCTCTGAGATTAGTTTGTCAAATATTCTTTTACAAGCTTCTTCTCAACTCCAATGGATTTACTCACTGTACTATTGGGTTCGGAATACATAAAAACCCCAAAAATGACTATTGGATATCTGAAAACAGACCATGGCTCATCTTGGCATGACCTCTTCTACATGTGGCCTTGAGCTTCCCTAAGCTTCCTTGTGGAAAAAACACCTGTAAAAGTCCTCAAATGGATCTAAAACCTGTCCCAGTGTGTTCAAAGCATAACAATTAGTCAAAAATGACTATTCAGTCACAGAAAACAGACTTGGGCTCATTTGAGCATGGCCTCCATCAATGGGGGCACTAAGCTCCCTGAAACTTCAATGGTGTAAAACCTGCAAAATAAGTCTCCAAATGCCTTTGAAAACTATGCCAATGGATTCAAAACATCCAAAAACCCCTAGTTGGGCTTTTTCGACACTTCATTTGGCCAAAAACTGAAGAAGTTAGGCCTCCTGCCATTTTCCTCCTTCAAGCTTGTTGTCTCTGGTTCGCCAAAACGCACCTCCTGTGTGAGTAACCTGGCTTCTAGGCGTTTCCCGTGCCTAAACCCAACACATGTGCGCATTCCAAAATTGGTGCCAAAATTTCGCACCGTTAGCAGATTTTTGGCCCCCAAAGTCGAAGGTGTTGGGCGCATGGGGGCCATGTGGCCACGTCCCAGCGCAAATTATGGCACCTTTCCAAGGTTGAACCTGGGCGTGTGGTTGGAGGACCGTTTAAAAAAAAATGTGCGTGCAAAGTTTGTGTGTTAAAGGGTCACATGCGGTGGCATACATAACCGAGGGCTGGGGCTAAGCCTCAGCCCAGACCCGCGCCCACCATTCAACAAAGTCAAACTTAAATACAATTCAACACATATGAATATTAAGAAACAAAGTTTGGCATACCGGTTGGGCAGCCTTTGCCAAAACTCTGCATGCGGTGGGAGGTCCAGGGTTCGACTCCCGTGGACTCCATAAAATTTTACACCCCATAACCTAGGTGCCACGTGGCAGCCCACGTCTGGGCCACGTGGCACCACTGCATTGGCCAACAAAATGCCACGTGTCCTCTCGTTATTTGTCCATGTGTCTGTCAACTAAATGATCTTGCCACATTAGAATCTGACACGTCATCTGCCACGTGTGCAGTCGTAACCCTGCCACGTCATCCTATACGGACTATATAGTCAACATTTTTTTTTTGCCTATTTGGCAAATCGAACAGATCGTGATATCTCACTCATCCGATCTCCGTTTGACCCCGTTCGAAGTGCGTTGGGTTTGTGATGACGAGGACTACACACCTTTTCGTTTTGAGGCGATTCCAGACACTTTGATATTTGGGCTAAAATTTGACCCCTGGTCGAGATTCTGATCAATAAATGACAAAGGGGGATATTGTTGGAATTATTGGCATTGATGTTAAACGATTATTGTTGTCATTAATGTCATACTAGGGATTTATAAATACACACAACATTTCCAAGATTTATTTATATATAGGTTTAAAAGTATATTAAAAAAAAGGGTGAACGTGAAAAAGTAAAAAGTGAAATGGTCGTTTGAAACACGTGGGTTTGGAAGCCCATGGTATTTGCTGATGGTAATTGGAAAAGTGAAAAAAAGGGGAATTAATTATTTCATTAATGGGTGTCGTGTCTTTTGAATTAACATGTCCCTTCATGAAGGGTTATGATAAAGTATAAAAAGGGAAAGTACTGAGAGAAAGTGTGTGGGTGAAAAATGTAATCACATTTGAAGAAATGGATGAGCAAATATTGAATATCATTCCAAAAGGGAAGAGTTGTGAAATCAGTTTCAGGTCAGCTTGGCATTTTAGCGATAACTTATTTTTTGGGACATTTTGGATCGTGAAATTTTGAGGAGACGGAGGCGAGATTTTTGGATACATGTGATCAAAATTCCAGACATTGGTTCACTATACTTTCTGAGATATACCCTATGGAAGTTAGGGTTCCTGAATGTTCCTAAAATCAATTTCAAATAGGTTAGTTTGATATTTTCGCTATACCTTATTTTATGGAATGTTTTAGACAATGAAATTTTGGGGAGATGGAGGCGAGATCTCTAGGTACAAGCAGGATTGCGCGAACAAGCAGGAGAAAAAGGCACAAAGCCCGAACTCCCAAAGTAAATCTTGGTTGTCCAAATCAAGAGGCCACGCATCACCAGATCTCACACTTCCGAAATTCGACACTTCGGAGGATTGCGCGAGCAAGCAAGAGAAAAAGGCCTGAAGCCCGAACTCTCGAAGTAAATCTCGGTCATCCAAATCAAAAGGCCACGCGTCACCAAATCTCACACTTCGGGAATTTGGAAATTCGGAGGATTGCGCGAAAAGCAGGAGAAAAAGACCGAATCTTGAACTCCCGAAGTAAATCTCGATTGTCCAAAACAAGAGGACACCCCAGCGCTAGATCTCACACTTCAGGAATTTGGCACTTCGGAGGATTTTAAGAGCTATGCATTGAAAAGGCTTGAAGCCCAAACTCCCAAAGTAATTGTGAGTCGTTGATCTTTGTAGAAGGAAGCAGGGTCCATCGAAGAGCGGCGCGTGGCAACAAAAGCGGGGCTTTCCCAGATCATAGATCGTGACCAAATCAACAACCACGCTTCATTACGGGGATGGAACTTGACCGAGCGTTAAAATTATTGAGCGGTTGGTGCAAACCCCTCCCTTCTCCTTCGGGGCTGCGCGACCTCTCGGTCTAGAAACATTCACATCAAGGAGACGGATTGACTCTTCGGGCCTCTTCTAGACCCCAAATCAATTTACACAGGCCCTTTCACCCTTGGCACAAGTCGTATGGCACTCGCGGGCCCTCTGCTTAATGTTGTTTGAAAATCAACACCAATGGGCGCTAGCTCTTCTGGCTAATCCCCTTTCTTTCACGTGACCATGGACTACTACTGTGGACCATCTCCCTTCGCGACTCCGTGCTTCAGAGCTTTTACGAGTTGCTTGCTCCCTTTTACCCGATCTCTAAATTGGCGAATATAATCTGTGCGACGATCAACGATCCCCGCTACTTCTTCAGATCAACAACCTTCAACTATTTCGGCTCCAGTGCTTCGAGTAATTTCGAAACACTTTTGTACAGAACCTCCGAAGCGCTGAACATCTAGACTAGCAGATCCTCTGCCAAGTGTCCTCTCTTCACAAACGGTCCTGATGACCTTGCGAATTCAGACTTTGTGAGTTTTCACTTCTCCTACCTCTGGCTTTCCTGATTAGCGAATCAATGAAGCGTCGATCTCTCGCCACATGTTCTATCTCAATGAACGACCCTGATGTATTGGGTCTTGATGGTGTTTTCCCTCCTGAGCTTCGACAATGAAATTTTAACGTCGGCCCTGGCGCATACTTGCGCAATGCGTGCAACTTTTCTCTACTCCTCCTGAGCTTCTCGAATTTGTTCAGCCTCCCAAGGGATTCTACCCTTTACTTCCTCCAAAGGAATCCTCGCGCCCTCTTGGCACCCAACGCTCTTATGAGATTTCGAACTTGGAAATAGTTTGTTTCTACATACACTCCTTGATTCTTGACTGGCCTTCAGATGACCATCTTTCAACACTTCGTCTGAGTGTTGGCCTAGTGCACTCCTTTCACAGGTCTTCCTCCTAAACCCTGAACTCTTCTTCAGGTTCTCTGATGCATCTCCTGCATTCGCTCAATGCACTCTTACAGAGCCATTAGACAGAGTGTTCAATAACTTTGTGAGTGTCTTCTCCTTGACACTTCTCTTCTCTTTGAACTCGAAACAGAGTTCACATGTGCACTTATTGCTCCTGCTCGATGCCCTCCTGACATAGCTCTACAAAATATTCCACAATTTTGTTCTCTCCTATGTGCCTTCTCTGCACAATCTTCCCTCTAGAGTATTCAATAACCCTAAGTCTCCTTGATTCTACGAATCCTTCTGGTGTGCCCTCCTGGCATGTTCTTCTCTGAATCAGAAGAGTTCATATGCACACTCCTTGCGCTGGCTACAGAGTTTCCAATACTCTGTTGTGCACTCCTTGCATGGCCTAAAGAACCCAGAAACAATTCCAGCAAACTCACAGATAGAGAAATTCTATCTATCCCTGCAGATGGAATCTAGCACATACATCTACAACATAAATTCATAAACACACATAAAAGACAACATTCAAATGCATAAACACACAGACAACTCATGGGCAGGAAAAATTGCTTTGTATTAATCTTAGAATGTTTGTACAATGTTTACAAAGACTGGACTGCAACAAAGTCTCGGTTCTCTCCTCTCTTGAGCTATATACTCGCTCATCTCCTCCACATGCTAGATCTCCCTATCTGTTCTTACCTAATCAAATTTGATACAAAGATCCTTTACAAAATAGGGGCTCCTCGAGCTCTCCCTCCATCTACCCACTCTCATTAACTACACTGAATTACATTCAATGCCTATCTAGTCTGAATCGGATCTAGATCTCATCAGCCTATCAACCATTAAAGGCGACATCATCTCCTATCTTCTCAAAGGCATGACTCGGCTCCACCAAGCCTTGTAGCATTTAATTGCATTTAATTACAATTTAAAATTTGAAAATGAGGGCAAAATGAGAGGGTTGGTGCCTCTCCCCTCCTTGAATGCGCTTGAATGTGTTGTCTAGCTGGCGTGTTGTTGAGGTGTAGCGATGTTGCTGCATCATACTCCACTGCTATGAAAAATTCATGAGCTCCTACTCATGAGCTTCCCAGCGCTGTTGAAATCCTCTTGGATCCAAAACTCTCCTTTGGAGCTTTCCTCCTGCTCCTCTGCTTTGCTGTTGTTTTTTCTTCTTCCCTGTTTCCCTTGCAAGTCCTTCTATGTTCAGCTTCCCCTTCTTGAAAGTATCCTTTGTTGACCTCAACATCAACTTTCTGATCTCCTCAATCTCTTTGTCCAACTTGTTCATGCAGACTACTCTACTGCACTTCCTCCCTACGTTGATGAAAGGGAAGATCATATCAATCTCCCATGATGTCTTCTTCTTTTGTGGCCCTGACATGCCACTCTATCGCAGACTTATGTTCTGTAGTGTCATTACTAAGATTATGCTCAGCTTCCTCCCCTGACAGATTAGCTTATGTCAACTCCTCTTGTGTTGGCTCAACTTCTACTTACTCCAACTGCTCCTTGGGCTGGTATGCTCCTCCATATGTCACCAACCTGATCTGTTGGATGTGTTGAATCTGCACTAACACCATTCTCTCCAGGGCTTTGAGTTCTAAATACAAATCAACAAATTCTATGTTGCTTGCTTCCTCTTCTACTGCAGATTATAGTGCTGCAGTCATCCCCTGTTCAGCTTCCTAGATGAAAATTTTGAGCAATTCTGTTGAATTCTCTTCTCCTTCTGCTGGGGAAAACATCAGTGTCTGCTCCTTCTCCTCCTCCTCTTTGATAGTCTATGTTGGTTGTCCTTCTATTATTTCACCTGCAACACATGCTCTGGCCTCAACTAGGTTACTTAGTAGGAATATCTCAATTCCCCCAATGATCAGAATACTCCTCTGATCCCCCTCTGTTAGCACTCCTTGTTGATCCATACTTACCTCTGACTTCATCTCTTCTCCCTTGCCTACCTGGAAATTTGGGATTACTCCTTTGCTCTGCTGGCAGTCTATGAGATCAATTGATCTAATCTCATTGCCCACCTGACAATCTACGAGATCTTTGTTTGATCCCTTTCCTTTGTCACTGTTTTCAGCATGCCTCGGCCACCTTCTTAACATATGTTGCTGCCCTCTGGCCAACAGCTTCTAGATAGGCCACTTTACCTTTCTTCTTAGAGGCCATTCGTACCTCCAGTGTACCTTTGCCTCCTGTTGCATCTTCAATGTCAACTTCTCCATTTCTTCTCTTATCTCGTTGAGCTCTTTGTCTATATCAACTTTGCTTTTATGATGGTAGTCCTCTCACTGACCATGCTTATGGCCTTTAGTAGCCATATTCTCCCTATACCTGCCCTCCTGGCAAATCTGTTGGCTACTCTACAATCGAGAGCATCTCCAACTTTTCCTACAACCCCCCTGGTTGTTTTCTTGACTGTTGCACACCTGGAAGCAATCACTTCACAGAGCATCAACACTCTGTCTTCACCTCCTCTTCCTTCACCTGTTGTCTATAGGTGAAATCAAGCTATGATACTACTCTGGTGCAGACCCCCTTTGTCTCCCTTTGGGGCTGCGTGACCTCCTGATCTAGGATCGTTCACATCAAGGAGTCAAATCAACTCTTTGGGCCTCTTCTAGACCCCAAATCAATATACACATGCCCTTTCACCCTTGGCACATGTCGTATGGCACCTACGGGCCCTCTCCTTAGCGTTGCTTGAATCTCAACGCCAATGGGTGCTAGCTCTTCTGGCTAAGCCTCTTCCTTTCACGTGACCACGGACTACGACCATGGGCCAACTCCCTTCGCAACTCTGTGCTTTAGAGCTTTTATGAGCTACTTGCTCCCTTTTACCTGATCTCTGAATCAATGAATATAACCGACACAAGCATCAATGGTCCCCACTACTTCTTCAGATCAACGACCCTCACCTATTTCGGCTCCGGTGCTTCGCGTAATTCTTAAACACTTCTCTACAGAACCTCCAGAGCGTTGAATCTCTGGACTAGCAGATCTTCTGCCAAGTGTCCTCTCTTCACCAACGGTCCTGATGACCTCACGACTTCGAACTTCACAAGTTTTCACTTCTCCTACCTCTGGCTTTCCCGATTAGCGAATAAGCGAAGCGCTGATCTTTCGCCACGTGTCCTATCTCAATGGGCGGCCCTAATGTATTGGGTCTCGACGGTGTTTTCCCTTATGAGCTTCGGCAATGAAATTTTAACCTCGACCCTGGTGCATACTTGCGCACTGCGTGCAACTTTTCTCTACTCCTCCTGAGCTTCTCGAATTTGTTCAGCCTCCCAAGGGATTCTACCCTTTACTTCCTCCAAAGGAATCCTTGTGCCCTCTTAGCACCCAACGCTCTTCTGAGCTTTCAAACTTAGAAATAGTTTGTTTCGAAATGCACTCTTTGCTGCTTGACTGGCCTTTATATGCTTATCTTTCAACACTTCGCCTGAGTGTTGGCCCGGCTCACTCCTTGCACAGGTATTCCTCCTGAACCCTGAACTCTTCTTTAGGTTCTCTGATGCATCTCCTGCATTCGCTCAATGCACTCTTACAGAGCCATTAGACAGAGTGTTCATAAACTCTGTGAGTGTCTTCTCCTTGACACCTCTCCTCTCCCTGAACTCGAAATAGAGTTCACCTGTGCACTTCTTCATCCTGCTCGATGCCCTCCTGGCAGAGCTCTACAAAATCTTCCACAATTTTGTTCTCTCCTCTGTGCCTTCTCTGCACAGTCTTCCCTCCAGAGCATTCAATAACTCCGAGGCTCCTTGATTCTATGAATCCTTCTGGTGTGCTCTCCTAGAACATTCTTCTTTGAATCAAAAGAGTTTAGATGCACACTCCTTGCGCTGGATACAGAGTTTCCAAT
Source organism: Picea sitchensis (assembly GCA_010110895.2). Classification (NCBI taxonomy): domain Eukaryota; kingdom Viridiplantae; phylum Streptophyta; class Pinopsida; order Pinales; family Pinaceae; genus Picea; species Picea sitchensis. The sequence continues at coordinate 255,546 of SNQJ01S0011947.1, forward strand.
ACTCTGTTGTGCACTCCTTGCACAACCTAAAGAACCCAGAAACAATTCCAGCAAACTCATAGATAGATAAATTCAATCTATCCCGATGGAATCTAGCACATACATCTACAACATAAATTCATAAACGCGCATAAAAGACAACATTCAAATGCATAAACACACAGACAACTCATAGGCAGGAAAAACTGCTTTGTATTAATCTCATAATGTTTGTACAACGTTTACAAAGACTGGACTGCAACAGAGTCTCAGTTCTCTCCTCTCTTGAGCTATCTACTTGCTCATCTCCTCCACATGCTAGATCTCCCTATATGTTCTTACCTAATCAAATTTGTTACAAAGATCCTTTACAAAATAGGGGCTCCTCAATCTCTCCCTCCATCTACCCACTCTCATTAATTAAATTGAATTACATTCAATTCCTATCTAGTCTGAATCAGATCTAGATCTCATCATCCTGTCAACCATTAAAGGCAACATCATCTCCTATATGCTCAAAGGCATGACTCGGCTCTACCAAGCCTTGTAGCATTTAATTGCATTAATAGAAGTTAGCTTCTTTCATTGTCTCGTGTAAATTGTCCTGAAACACTCGAGCATGGAGGATCCAGTCGAGGGTTGTAGTTGTATTGTAATGTAGGTTTGATTATAATGTTGTTGTGACCGTTTCCAGTACTTTCCCTTTGTTATCTTATTTCCCTTATGTTGAAATGGTCATGCATGGAGGATCCAGACGAGTTGTTGTAGTCGTATGATAATGTATGTTTGATTATTATGTTGTTGTGACATATTTCAGTGTCTGAAGCTTGAGTTCAAGAGTGCTCTTGAGCCTGAGTTTTTCTTCACCAAGATGCTTGAAAGTTGAATGCCCATGGCAGACTTGTCCACCTTTCTCACTAAGTCTTCCTTTTGCTCACCTTTAAACTCAAACCACTGACTGAAGTTAATAAGGACCTCATTTCCCTATGCATTGCTTGTCCAGTTTCTATGTTAAATCATTCTTGTACTGAGTTTTGTCCATTTGACCTCCACTCATAAACCTACCTACACAAACATTTTGATGGGTACTTGGCTTATCCTCTTGCATTCTGAGGGTGACTCTCAGTGCTAACATTAATGGCGTCATTGTCGGGGACGTAAGTGAAGATATCTTCCCTGGGAGAATGACATAGATTCAATTCTTGATGGTAGACAAGAGAGGGACACATAAATTGACTGTAATCATATACCTGACAACTCCACAATCAAAGACTCCACTGGGGAGGATCCTGTTGAAAAAAATATGACCATACGAAAGGGGATGACCAGGTATCAGCTTATGAGATTTCTCCATGAACTCTTGTTTTTCTTTATCAGCTCATTTCTCTGTTTCCCTTTACATATCAAGAGGATTATCCTTTGCTTTGTTTATTCGGATGATCATGAGCCTTCCTTTATATATCCATCCTTGGAAGAATAAGACCTGCCTTTTGTCTGTGTTGTAGATGTTGATCTTGTATCTTCACCTCAGCCTATTCATAAGGATGAGCTTTGTATTGAAATCCCTCCTGATTTTGATCACCCTTGTAACCTTGAGGAGGTTGCAATTGATTCAAAGCCTTCCCTTATCTCATCACCTCCTATTGTTACTAATGAACCTTGCCATTACCTTGTTAAAACTCATATCCAAGCCACAAGTTTTCAAACTAGAATCAGAGACAAGATATTTAAACCTTTAAAGTTGCCATATCACCTTCATACTTATCCTCTTGATTTCCTTGAGTATCTTCCTCGGTTATTTGGAGAAGATCATGTTACAGCTAAGAATCATTTGGAGGACTTTGGGAACTTTATCGATCAGATTGAGATAGTACATGATGATGTTATTATGAGATTGTTCTTCAAATCTTTGATCATAGATGTTGTTGTGTGGTTTAAGGGTTTGAGATTTGATTCCATTGGTTCTTGGATCAAATTGTGCAATGCCTTTTTAAAGTGTTCAGGTGAGAACAAGTCCCTTGATCAGTACTTGGATGATTTTAATGCTTTGAGGAGAGGTGAAGAGGAAGCCTTGGTTGTCTTCAACATGAGCTTTTATAGTGTTTATCATAACATGCCATTGGAAATCCGACCTTCTGAGACTGTTGCCATGGTGTACTATGTAATGGCTCAAACTTCAGAGCTTGTTCTTCTCTAGAGAGGAAGGAAGTCGTCATCCTTAAAATGCTTATATGAAGAAGCTGAAGAAGTCGAGGAGAACATTCGTGCTAGAAGGAAGATTTGAGATAGAGTATATTTTGAAAATCTGTGTGCACAAGATGAGCAGCAAGAGGACTGTCAGTATGAACAGAAAAAAGACAGTGAGTATGAATCATATCTGGAGCAGCAGGAAGGTCGTAAGTATGTTTTACATTTGGAACCAGATTCTTCAGTATGCTTTGATTTTCCTATAGATAGGGATGCATGTCATGTTTATGATCAGTTTCCGAAATATTTTGAGCATGAAGTAACATATGATTGTATAGATAATCATATGTTCCTAGTTTAGCATTCTCAATATGATTTAAATTCGGTTGTGCAATTATCTCGTGATCATTATTTTAATGAAGAAGTTGTCTCTCCTAATGACCAAGATATGCTTATAAAAGAGAAAGAAGGCTATCAGTTTTCAAGTAAAGAGGCATTCATGGATTAGCAGTTTTTTCCTGAAGATCAACAGGTTTCTGGCCCTGGTTTCAAAGATTCATTTGCAGCCTTGTTGGAGTCAAGTTTTTTGGATTTTCTAAAAATTTTAGTTTTAATTTCACCAGCATTCACGAGTGAGTATGGTTTTCTGAAGGATTCTCTATCACTGTTAGTATATTTCTATTTTTATCTATTGATCAATGATAGAGACAAGATCATATCAGTCTTGAAATTACTTGAATGGATACTGTAGAAAACTGTTTTTACTTGACCAAATTGCATACTTGGGTAGAGGTAGGGTAGTGTAGGAAATAAGCTCACTTCCCGAGCATTTGCTTTCCTTCAAGTTTGCAGCAAGTAATAAGCTCGCTTCTTGAGCCTTGATTTCCCTTGTAGTATAGTGGGTCTTTCAGCTTTCTTGAATAAATGGAAAATTGTTAGCAGTGTTTGGAGGTTGGTTACACAGATGACTCCATAGCCCAATGGATAAGGCGACTGGAACTACTAAAGTTATTGGAAGCCTCATAGGGAGGCCCCCATCCCAGTTGGAGCCTGATGTTAGCACAAACATCTTTAGCAACAAAGTAGCTCAAACGTGCTGTGAACTCTAGATCTGAAAAGTGGCGCTAGAAAAATTGAGCTCACAGCAGGTTGTCCAAGTCGTTTGTTTGCATGGGAAGCGTCAAACGTAGCATTCATAGCAGTCCATTTCGGGTTCAAAATACTGACAAGCGAACGGATTCAATTTTCAGGCGTAAGATCAACAAGATTAAGTCACAATCATCAGATCTCATCGAAGAGAAATCGACTGTGAGGAGTCATTGCAGGTATCAGGATGCAAATTAAAGTTTATGCAAGTTGTGATCCCGCAATCGCTTAGGATCGTTGATCTTGCTAGATCAACAAATCAATGGTGCATATCGATCCCGCTATGAACGAGCATCTTTGCATTGCGGGGATTGGAAAGGAAATTAAAGTATCTGCAAGTTGTGAGTATGCATTGCTCGTGGCCATTGATCTTTCAACAGGGGAAACATGTCAGGCGATCTCGTACTCCGAGAGAAAGCAAACAAAATTTGAGTGAGTAAAGGAATCCGAAATCCCTAACTCCCAAAGTAAATCTCGGTCGTCCAAAATCAAGAGGCCACGCGTCACCAGATCTCACACTTTAGGAATTCGACACCTCGGAGGATTGTGCGAACAAGCAGGAGAAAAAGGCCTGAAGCCTGAACTCCCGAAGTAAATATCAGTCATCCAAATCAAGAGGCCACGCGTCACCAGATCTCACATTCGGGGATTCGACACTTCAGAGGATTGCGCGAACAAGCAAGACAAGAAGGCCCGAAGCCCGAACTCCCTAAGTAAATCTTGGTCGTCCAAATCAAGAGGTCATGCGTCACCAGATCTCACATTCGAGAATTTGGCACTTCAGAGGATTGCACGAGCAAGCAGGAGAAAAGGCCCGAAGCCCGAACTCCTGAAGTAAATCTCGGCCATCCAAATCAAGAGGCCACGCGTCACTAGATTTCACACTTCGAGAATTCAACACTTTGGAGGATTGTGCGAACAAGTAGGAGAAAAAGGCCCGAAGCCCGAACTCTCAAAGTAAATCAAGGTTGTCCAAAACAAGAGGACACACGACGCCAGATCTCACACTTCGGGAATCAGGCACTTCGGAGGATTGTAAGAGCTATGCATTGAAAAGGCCCGAAGCCCAAATTCTCGAAGTAATTGTGAGTCATTGATCTTCGTAGTAGGAAGCAAGGTCCATCCATGAGCGGTGCGTGGCAATAAAAGCCGGGCTTTCCCAGTTTGTAGATGGCGACCAAATCGACGACCACAGTTCATTGCGGGGACACAACTTGCTCAAGCGTTAAAATTATTGAGCGATCTCGCAATCAAAACCGTGGTATAGTAAAAGAGCTAAGTGGCGGAAGGTGGTGAATTGTGGGC
>SNQJ01S0011947.1:260172-273826 GCA_010110895.2 Picea sitchensis
ATGGCGACCAAATCGACGACCACAGTTCATTGCGGGGACACAACTTGCTCAAGCGTTAAAATTATTGAGCGATCTCGCAATCAAAACCGTGGTATAGTAAAAGAGCTAAGTGGCGGAAGGTGGTGAATTGTGGGCTCAAAAGCGGTGTGAATCCAAACCGCTTATGACAGCCCCCCAATTATGTGCTTATATAACAACAAATCTGAGAGCAGCGCGTGGCCGCCCCTTAGGCGTTAAGCGTCACCCCAATCTCGCGGGGAGATCAATTAAGAAAATAACGACTGGTAGTTTATAACTCAACTCAGTCCATAAATAGAAAGCATGGAGGGTCTGGTCATGGAGACAAAACTGTCAGCCCGAGGTACCCCTATGGACAGTTTTTTCTACACGCCCATGCTGATCTGAGAACACACAGTCTGACAAAAGGATGCATAGATGTAAAGCCTTGAATGGGTGGCCAGATCACACTCCTGGTAGTTGTGGACTGATCTAAGTATAAATAGATAAGTTCAAGATTTTGTTAAGGTGGTCAAATGGTTAAGCAGAGCTCCCTATTTTGTAATATTTGATAACATAGTTGTTCTCTGGTTTTGTATGATACTTGAGACTTTCGCATTAATAGAAGCCATCTTCTTTCATCATCTCGTGTAAATTGTACTGAAACATTCGGGCATGAAGGATCCAGTCAAGGGTTGTAGCTGTATTATAATGTAGGTTTGATTGTAATGTTGTTGTGACATGTTCCAGTACTTTCCCTTTGTTATCTTATTTCCCCTTATGTTGAAATGCTCGTGCATGGAGGATCTAGATGAGTTGTTGTAGTCATATGATAATATAGGTTTGATTATTATGTTGTTGTGACATATTTCAGTGTCTGAAGCTTGAGTTCAAGAGTGCTCTTGAGCCTGAGTTTTTCTTCACCAAGCTGCTTGAAAGTCAAATGCCCATGGAAGACCTATCCACCTTTTTCACTAAGTCTTCCTTCTGCTCACCTTTAAGCTCAAACCACCGAATGAAGTTAACGAGGACCTCATTTCCCTATGCATTGCTTGTCCAGTTTCTCTGTTAAATCATTCTTGTATCAAGTTTTGTCTATTTGACCTACACTCATAAAACTACCTCCACAAACATTTTGATGGGTACTCGGCTTATCCTCTCGCAATCTGAGGGTGACTCTCAGTGTTAACATTAATGGCATCGTTGCCGGGGATGGAAGTGAAGATATCTTCCCTGGGAGAATGACATAGATCCAACTCTTGATGGTATACAAGAGAGGGACACAGAAATTGAATGTAATCATCTACCTGACGACTCCACATTCAAAGACTCCATTGGGGAGGATCTTGTTGACAAAAAGATGACCATGTGAAAGGGGATGACTAGGTATCAACTTATGAGCTTTCTCCATGAACTCTTGTTTTTGTTTATCAACTCATTTCTCTCTTTCCCATTACATATCAAGAGTATTATCCTCTGCTTTGTTTATTTGGATGATCATGAGCCTTCCTTTATATATACATCCTTGGAAGAAGAAGACATGCCTTCTACCTGTGTTGTAGATGTTGATCTTGTATCTTCACCTCAGCCTATTCATAAGGATGAGCTTTGTATTGAAATCCCTCTTGATTTTGATCACCCTTGTAACCTTCAGGAGGTTGCAACTGATTCAAAGCCTTCTCTTATCTCATCACCTCTTGTTGTTATTGTTGAACCTTTCCATCAGCTTGTTAAACCTCATATCCAACCCACCAGTTTTCAAACTAGAATCAACGACAAGATATTTAGACCTTTAAGGATGCCATATCACCTTCATCCTTATCCTCTTGATTTCCTTTAGTATCTTCCTCTATTCTCTGGAGAAGATCATGTTACAGCTGAGAGGCATTTGGAGAACTTTGAGAACTTTATTGATCAGTTTGAGATAGTACATAATGATGTTATTATGAGGTTGTTCTCCAAATCTTTGATCAAAGATGTTGTTGTGTGGTTTAAGGCTTTGAGAGATGATTCCATTGGTTCTTGGATCGAGTTACGCAATGCCTTTTTAAAGTGTTTGGGTGAGAACAAGTCCCTTGATCAGTACTTAGTTGATTTTAATGCTCCGAGGAGATGTGAAGAGGAAGCCTTGACTATCTTCAACATGAGTTTTTATAGTGTTTATCATAACATGCCATTGGAAATCCAACCTTCTGAGACTACTGCCATGGTGTAATATGTAATGGCTCAACATTCAGAGTTTGTTCTTCTCTTGAGGGGAAGGAAGTCTTCATCCTTAAAATGCTTATTTGAAGACGCTGAAGAAGTTGAGGAGAACATCCGTGGTAGCAAGAAGATTCAAGTTCGAGTATATTTTGAAAATCTATGTGCACAAGATGAGCAACAAGAGGATTGTCAATATATTTCAGATGAACAGAAAAAAGACAGTGAGTATGAATCAAATCTGGAGCAACAACAAGGTTGTAAGTATGTTTTACATTTGGATCAAGATTCTTCAGTATGCTCAAATTTCCCTATAGACAGGGATGCATGTCATGTTTATGATCAGTTTCTGAAATATTTTGAGCAAGAGGTTACAAATGATTGTATAGATAATCATATGTTCCTAGTTGAGCATTATTAGTATGATTTAAATTCAGTTGTGCAATTATCTCGTGATCATTATTTTAAAGAATAAGTTGTCTCTCCTCATGACCAAGATCTACTTATGAAAGAGCAAGAAGGTTATCAGTTTTCAAGCAAAGAGGCATTCATGGATGAGTAGTTTTTGCCTGAAGATCAACAAGTTTCTTCTCTTGGTTTCAAAGATTCATTTGCAGCCTTGTTGGATTCAAGTTTTCCAGATTTTCTAAAGATTTCAGTTTTCATTTCACTAGCGTTCACGATTGAGTATGGTTTTCTAAAGGATTCTCTATCACTGTTAGTATATTTCTATTTTTATCTATTGATCAATGATAGAGACAAGATCATCTCAGTCTTGAAATTACTTGAATGCCTACTGTGGAAATCTACTTTTACTTGACCAAATTGCATACTTGGTTAGACGTAGGGTAGTGTAGGAAATAAGCTCACTTCCTGAGCATTTTTTTTCCTTCAAGTTTGAAGCAGGTAATAAGCTCGCTTCTTGAGCCCTGCTTTCCCTTGTAGTATAGTGGGTCTTTCATTTTTCTTGAATAAATGGCAAATTGTTAGCAATGTTTGGAGGTTGGTTACACAGATGACTCCTAAGCCCAATGGATAAGGCGACTGGAAACTGCTAAAGTTCTTGGAAGCCTCACAGAGAGGCCCCCATCCCAAGTGGAGCCTGATGTTAGCACAAACATCTGCAACGACAAAGTAGCTCAGAGGCATTGTGAACTCTAAATCTGTAAAGTGGCACTAGCGAAATTGAGCTCACAATAGGCAGTCCAAGTCATTTGTTTACACAGGAAGCGTCAGATGCAACATTCAGAGCAATCCATTTCGGGTTTGAAATACTAACATGTGAACAGATTCAATATTCAGCCATAATTTTATCAAGATTAAGTCATGACTTTCATATCTCATTAGAGAGAAATCGACGGTGGGGAGTCATTGCGGGGATCATGATGCAAGTTAAAGTTTTAGCAAGTTGTGAGCCTATAATCGCTTAGGATCATTGATCTTTCTAGATCGACAGATCAACAGTTCATATTGATCCCGCTATGAATGAGAATCTTCGCATTGCGGGGATCGGAAAGGAAATTAAAGTATCTGCTAGTTGTGAGTCTGCATCACTCGTGGCCATTGATCTTTCAGCAGGGGACACATGTCAGGCGATCTCGTACTCTAGGAGAAAGCAAGCAGAAGTTGAGTGAGTAAAGGACTTCTGAAGCACAAACTCCCAAAGTAAATCTTGGTCATCCAAAATCAGAAGGCCATGCATCACAAGATCTCACACTTCAGAAATTCGACACTTCGGAGGATTGCGCGAACAAGTAGCAAAAAAAGGCTCGAAGCCCAAACTCTCGAAGTAAATCTCAGCCGTCCAAATCAGGAGGCCACGCGTCACCATATCTCACAATTTGGGAATTGGACACTTCCTAGGATTGCACGAACAAGCAGGAGAAAAAGGCCCGAACTCCCGAATTAAATCTTGGTCGTCCAAATCAAGAGGCCACGCGTCACCAGATCTCACACTTCGAGAATTCGACACTTCGGAGGATTGTGCGAGCAAGCAGGAGAAAAAGGCCCGAAGCCCGAACTCCCAATGTAAATCTCGGTCGTCTAAATCAAGAGGCCACGCGTCACCAGATCTCACACTTCAGGAATTCGACACTTCGAAGAATTTCACGAACAAGCAGGAGAAAAAGGCCCGAAGCCCGAACTCCCGATGTAAATCTCAGTTGTCCAAAACAAGAGGACACACGGCACCATATCTCACACTTCGGGAATTCTTCACTTCGAAGGATTGTAAGAGTTATGCATTGAAAAGGCTCGAAGCACGAAGTCCCGAACTAATTGTGAGTCGTTGATTTTCGCAGTAGGAAGCATGGTCCATCCAAGAGCGGCACATGGAAACAAAAGAGGGGCTTTCCCAGACTGTATATCGTGACCATATCGATGACCATGCTTCATTGCAGGGATGCAACTTGCTCGAGCGTTAAAATTCTTGAGGGGTCCCGCAATCTAAACCATGGTATAGTAAAATAGCTACGTGGCGGAAGGTGGTGAATTGCGGGCTTAAAAGCGGTGTGAATCCAAACTGCTTATGACAGGCACGCCATCACGTGCTTATATAACAACACATCTGAGTGCAGCGCGTGGTTGCCCCCCAGGCGTTAAGCCTCACCCCGAGCCCGAGGGGAGATCAATTAAGAAAACAGGGACTGGTAGCCGAAACCTCAACTCAATCCATAAATAGAAAGCATGGAGGGTCTGGCTGTGGAGACAAAACTGTCAGCCTAAGGTACCCCTATGGATGGTTTTTTCTGCAGGCCCATACTGATCTAAGCACGCACACTCTAACAGAAGGATGCACAGACGTAAAGCCTTGAATGGGTGGCCATATCACACTCCTGGTAGTTGTGGACTGATCTGAATATAAATAGATCAGTTCAAGATTTTATTAAGGTGGTCAAATGGTTGAGAAGAGCTCCCTATTTTGTAATATTTGATAAGAGAGTTGTTCTCTTGTTTTGTATGATAATTGAGACTTTCACGTTAATAGAAGTCAACTTCTTTCATCATCTCGTGTAAACTATACTGAAACACTTCGGCATGGAGGATCCAGTCGAGGGTTGTAGCTGTATTGTAATGTAGGTTTGATTATAATCTTGATGTGACATGTTCTAGTACTTTCCCTTTGTTATCTTATTTCCCCTTATGTTGAAATGCTCATGCATGGAGGATCCAGATGAGTTGTTGTAGTCTCATGGTAATGTAGGTTTGATTATTATGTTGTTGTGACATATTTTAGTGTCTGAAGCTTGAGTTCAAGAGTGCTCTTGAGCCTGAGTTTTTCTTCACCAAGCTGCTTGAAAGTCGAATGCCCATGGCAGAGTTGTCAACCTTTCTCACTAAGTCTTCCTTCTACTCACCTTTAAACTCAAACCACTGACTGAAGTTAATGAGGACCTCATTTCCCTATGCATTGCTTGTCCAGTTTCTGTGTTAAATCATTCGTGTACTGAGTTTTCTCCATTTGACCTCCACTCATAAACCTACGTCCACAAACATTTTGATGGGTACTGGGCTTATCCTCTCACAGTCTGATGGTGACTCTCCGTGCTAACATTAATGGCGCATTTGTCGGGGACAAAAGTGAAGATATATTCCCTGGGAGAACAACATAGATCCAACTCTTGATGGTAGACAAGAGAGGGACTTAGAAATTGACTGTAATCATCTACCTGGCGACTCCACAATCAAAGACTCCACTGGGGATTATCCTGTTGACAAAAAGATGACCATACGAAAAGGGATGACCAGGTATCAACTTATGAGTTTTCTCAATGAACTCTTTTTTTTCTTTATCAGCTCATTTCTCTCCTTCGCTTTACATATCAAGAGGATTATTCTCTGCTTTGTTTATCCAGACGATCATGAGCCTTCCTTTATATATCCATCCTTGGAAGGAGAAGCCCTGCCTTATGCCTTTATTGTAGATGTTGATCTTGTTTCACCTCGGCCTATTCATAAGGATGAGCTTTGTATTGAAATCCCTATTGATTTTTATCACCCTTGTAACCTTGAGGAGGTTGCAACTGATTCAAAGCCTTCTCTTATCTCATCACCTCATGATGTTATTGTTGAACCTTTCCATTAGCTTGTTAAACCTCATATCCAGCCCTCAAGTTTTCAAACTAGAATCAGAGACAAGATATTTAAACCTTTAAGGCTGCCATATCACCTTCATCCTTATCCTCTTGATTTCCTTGAGTATCTTCCTCGGTTCTCTAGAGAAGATCATGTTACAACTGAGAGGCATTTGGAGGACTTTCAGAACTTTATTGATCAGTTTGAGATAGTACATGATGATGTTATTATGAGGTTTTTCATCAAATCTTTGATCAGAGATGTTGTTGTTTGGTTTAAGGGTTTGAGAGATGATTTCATTGGTTCTTGGATCGAGTTGCGCAATGCCTTTTTAAAGCGTTCAGGTGAGAACAAGTCCCTTGATCAGTACTTGGTTGATTTTAATGTCTTGAGGAGAGGTGAAGAGGAAGCCTTGGTTGTCTTCAATAGGAGGTTTTATTATGTTTATCATAACATGCCATTGGAAATCCGACCTTTCGAGACTACTGCCATGGTGTACTATGTAATGGCTCAACATTCAGAGCTTGTTCTTCTCTTGAGAGGCAGGAAGTCTTCATCCTTAAAATTCTTATTTGAAGATGTTGAAGAAGTCGAGGAGAACATTCGTGCTAGCACGAAGATTTGAGATCGAGTATATTTTGAAAATCTGCGTGCACAAGATGAACAGTAAGAGGACTGTGAGTATATTTCAGATGAATAGAAAAAAGACAGTGAGTATGAATCAGATCTGGAGCAGCAGCAAGGTTGTAAGTATGTTTAACATTTGGAACCAGATTCTTCAGTATGCTCAGATTTTCCTATAGACAGGGATGCATGTCATGTTTATGATCAATTTCTGGAATATTTTGAGCATGAGGTTACAAATGATTGTATAGATAATCATATGTTCATAGTTGAACATTATCAGTATGATTTAAATTCGGTTGTGCAATTATCCCGTGATCATTATTTTTAAGAAGAAGTTTTCTCTCCCGATGACCAAGATCTGCTTATGAAAGAGCAAGAAGGTTTTCAGTTTTCAAGTAAAGAGGCATTCATGGACGAGTAGTTTTTTCCTGAAGATCAATGGGTTTTTTATCTTGGTTTCAAAGATTCATTTGCAGCCTTGTTGGAGTCAAGTTTTTCGGATTTTCTGAAAATTTCAGTTTTCATTTCACCAGCGTTCACGAGTGTGTATGGTTTTCTAAAGGATTCTCTATCACTGTTAGTATATTTATGTTTTTATCTATCGATCAATGATAGAGACAAGATCATCTGGGTCTTTAAATTACTTGAACGACTACTGTGGAAATTTGTTTTTACTTGACCAAATTGCATAATTGGTTAGAGGTAGGGTAGTGTAGGAAATAAGCTCGCTTACCGAGTATTTGCTTTCCTTCAAGTTTGCAGCAGGTAATAAGCTCGCTTCCTAAGCCTTGCTTTCACTTGTAATATAGTGGGTCTTTCAATTTTCTTGAATAAATGGCAAATTGTTAGTAGTGTTTGGAAGTTGGTTAAACAGATAACTCCATAGCCCAATGGATAAAGCGTCTGGAATTGCTAAAGTTCTTGGAAGCCTCATAGGGAGGCCACCATCCCAGTTGGAGCCTGATGTTAGCACAAACATCTGCAGCGACAAAGTAGCTCAGAGGCGCTGTGAACTCTAGATATGGAAAGTGGCACTAGCGAAATTGAGCTCGTAGCAGGTCGACCAAGTCCTTTGTTTGCACAGGAAGCATCAAACGCAGCATTCAAAGCAGTCCATTTCAGGTTTGAAATACTGACAGGCGAACGGATTCAATTTTCAGCCATAAGATCAGCAAGATTAAGTCACGACCATCAGATCTCATCGGAGAGAAATCGACGGTGGGGAGTAATTACGGGGATCAGGATGCAAGTTAAAGTTTCTGCAAGTTGTGAGCCCGCAATCGCCCAGGATCGTTGATCTCGCTGTATCAACAGATCAACGGTGCATAATGATCCCACTATTCATGAGCATCTTCGCATTGTGGGGACCGGAAAGGAAATTAAAGTATCTGCTAGTTGTGAGTCTACATCGCTCGTGGCCATTGATCTTTCAGCAGGGGACACATGTCAGGCGATCTCGTACTCCGAGAGAAAGCAAGAATAAGTTGAGTGAGTAAAGGAATCCCAAAGCCCTACTTGCCAAAGTAAATCTCAATCGTCCAAAATCAAGAGGCCACGCGTCACCAGATCTCACACTTCAATAATTTGACACTTCAGAGGATTGCATGAACAATCACGAAAAAAAGGCCCGAAGCCCGAACTCCCGAAGTAAATTTCGACCATCCAAATCAAGAGGCAATGCGTCACTAGATCTCACACTTGGGGAATTCAATGCTTTGGAGGATTGCACGAACAAGCAGGAGAAAAAGGCCTGAATCCTGAACTCTAGAAGTAAATCTCGGTTGTCCAAATCAAGAGGTCACGCGTCACCAGATCTCACACTTTGGGAATTCGACACTTCGGAGGATTGCTAGAGCAAGCAGGAGAAAAAGGCATGAAGCCCGAACTCTCGAATTAAATCTCGATCATCCAAATCAAGAGGCTACACGTCACCAGATCTCACACGTCAGGAATTCGACACATTGGAGGATTGCACGAACAAGCAAGAGAAAAAGGCTCGAAGCTCGAACTCTCGAAGTAAATCTTGGCCATCTAAAACAAGAGGACACGTAGTGCCAGATCTCACACTTCGGGAATTCGATACTTCGGAGGATTGTAAGAGCTATGAATTGAAAAGGCCTGAAGCCCAAACTCCTGAAGTAATTGTGAGTTGTTGATCTTCGTTGCAAGAAGCAGGGTCCATCCAAGAGTGGTGCGTGGCAACAAAATCGGGGCTTTCCCAGATCGTAGATCACAACCAGATCGATGACCACGCTTCATTGCGAGCACACAACTTGCTTGAGCGTTAAGATTCTTGAGTGGTCCAGCAATCGAAACCGTGGTATAGTAAAAGAGCTATGTGGCAGAAGGTGGTGAATTCCGGGCTCAAAAGCGATGTGAATCCAAACCGCTTATGACGGCCCCACAATCACACGCTTTTATAAAAACAAATCCAAGAGCAGTGTGTGGCCACACCCTAGGCATGAAGCCTCACCCCGATATCGAGGGGAGATCAATTAAGAAAAGAAGGACTGGTAGTTGATACGTCAACTCGGTCCATAAATATAAAGCAAGGAGGGTTTGGCCATGGAGATAAAACTGTCAGCCTGAGGTACCCTTATGAATGGTTTTTTCTACAGGCCCATGTCGATGTGAGCACGCACAATCTGACAGAAGGATGCACAGACGTAAAGCCTTGAATTGGTGGCCAGATCACACTCCTTGTAGTTGTGGACTGATCTGAGTATAAATAGATCAATTCAAGATTTTGTTAAGGTTGTCAAATGGTTGAGCAGAGCTCCCTATTTTGTAATATTTAATAACAGAGTTGTTCTCTGGTTTTATATGATACGTGAGACTTTCACGTTAATAAAAGTCAACTTTTTTCATCGTCTCCTATAAACTGTACTGAAACACTCGGGCATGGAGGATCCAGTCGAGGGTTGTAGCTGTACTATAACGTAGGTTTGATTATAATGTTGTTGTGACATGTTCTAGTACTTTGCCTTTATTATCTTATTTCCCCTTATGTTGAAATGCTCGTGCATGGAGGATCTAGACAAGTTGTTGTAGTCGTATGATAATGTAGGTTTGATTATTATGTTGTTGTGACATATTTCAGTGCCTGAAGCTTGAGTTCAAGAGTGCTCTTGAGCTTGAGTTTTTCTTCACCAGGATGCTTGAAAGTCGGATGCCCATGGCAGACTTGTCCACCTTTCTCACTAAGTCTTCCTTATGCTCACCTTTAAACTCAAACCACTGACTGAAGTTAATGAGGACCTCATTTCCCTATGCATTGCTTGTCCAGTTTCTTTGTTAAATCATTCTTGTACTGAGTTTTGTCCATTTGACCTCCACTCATAAACCTACCTCCACAAAGATTTTGATTGGTACTGGGCTTATCCTCTCGCAGTCTGAGGGTGGCTCTCAGTACTAACATTAATGGCGTCGTTGCAGGGGAAGAAAGTGAAGATATCTTCCCTGGGAGAACGACATAGATCCAGCTCTTGATGGTAGACAAGAGAGAGACAGAGAAATCGACTATAATCATCTACCTGGTGACTCCACAATCAAACACTCCACTGGGGAGGATCCTGTTGACAAAAATATGAACATACGAAAGGGGATGACTAGGTATAAGCTTATGAGCTTTGTCCATGAACTCTTGTTTTTCTTTATCAACTCATTTCTCTCTTTCCCTTTACATATCAAGAGGATTATCCTCTGCTTTGTTTATTCGGATGATCATGAGCCTTCCTTTATATATCCATCCTTAGAAGAAGAAGACCTGCCTTCTGCCTGTGTTGTAGATGTTGATCTTGTATCTTCACCTTAGCCTATTCACAAGGATGAGCTTTATATTGAAATCCCTCTTGATTTTGATCACCCTTGTAACCTTGAGGATGTTGCAACTGATTCAAAGCCTTCTCTTATCTTATCACCTTCTGTTGTTACTGTTGAACCTTTCCATCGACTTGTTAAACCTCATATCCAGCCCACTAGTTTTCAAACTCGAATCAAGGACAAGATATTTAAACCTATAAGGCTGCCATATCACCTTCATCCTTATCCTCTTGTTTTCCTTGAGTACCTTCCTCGGTTTTGTGGAGAAGATCATGTTAAAGCTGAGAGGCATTTGGAGGCCTTTGAGAACTTTATTGATCAGTTTGAGATAGTACATGATCATGATGTTATTACGAGTTTGTTCTCCAAATCTTTGATCAGAGATGTTGTTGTGTGGTTTAAGGGTTTGAGAGCTGATTCCATTGGTTCTTGGATCGAGTTGTGCAATGCCTTTTTAAAGTGTCGGGGTGAGAACAAGTCCCTTGATCATACTTTGTTGATTTTAATGCTTTGAGGAGAGGTGAAGAGGGAGCCTTGGTTGTCTTCAACATGAGGTTTTATAGTGTTTATCATAACATGCCATTGGAAATCCGACCTTTCGATATTGTTTCCATGGTGTACTATGTAATGGCTCAACATTCAGAGCTTATTCTTCTCTTGAGAGGAAGGAAGTCTTCATCCTCAAAATGCTTATTTGAAGACGTTGAAGAAGTCGAGGAGAACATTTGTGCTAGCAAGAAGATTCGAGATCAAGTATATTTTGAAAATATGTGTGCACAAGATGAGCAAGAAGAGAACTGTCAGTATATTTCAGATGAACAGAAAAAAGATAGTGAGTATGAATCAGATCTGGAGCAGCAACAAGGTTGTAAGTATCTTTTACATTTTGAACCAGATTCGTCAGTATGGTCAAATTTTCCTATAGACAGTGATGCATGTCATGTTTATGATCAATTTCTGAAATATTTTGAGCATGAGTTAACAGATGATTTTATAGATAATCATATGTTCCTAGTTGAGCATTATCAATATCATTTAAATTTGGTTGTGCAATTATCTCGTGATCATTATTTTAAAGAAGAAGTTGTCTCTCCTGATGACCAAGATCTACTTATCAAAGAGCAAGAAGGTTATCAGTTTTCAAGTAAAAAGGCATTTATGGATGAGCAGTTCTTTCTTGAAGATCAACAGGTTTCTGGTCTTGGTTTCAAAGATTCATTTGCAGCCTTGTTGGAGTCAAGTTTTTCAGATTTTCTGAAAATTTTAGTTTTCATTTCACCACTGTTCATGAGTGAGTATGGTTTTCTAAAAGATTCTCTATCACTGTTAGTATATTTTTGTTTTTATGTATTGGTCAATGATAGAGACAAGATCATCTTAGTCTTGAAATTACTTGAATGGCTACTATGGAAATCTGCTTTTACTTGACCAAATTGCATACTTGGTTAGAGGTAGGGTAGCGTAGGAAATAAGCTCACTTCCTAAGCATTTGCTTTCCTTCAAGTTTGCAGCAAGTAATAAGTTCACTTCCTAAGCCTTGCTTTCCCTTGTAGTATATTGAGTCTTTTAGTTTTCTTGAATAAATGGAAAATTGTTAGTAGTTTTTGGAGTTTGGTTACACAGATGACTCCATAGCCCAATGAATAAGGTGACTGGAACTGCTAAAGTTCTTGGAAGCCTCACAGGGAAGCCCCCATCCCAGTTGGAGCTTGATGTTAGCACAAACATCTACATCGACAAAGTAGCTCAGAGGCACTGTGACCTCTAGATATGGAAAGTGGCGCTAGCGAAATTGAACTTACAGTAGGCTGACCAAGTCCTTTGTTTGCACAGGAAGTGTCAAACGTAGCATTTAGAGCAGTCCATCTCAGGTTCGAAATACTAACAGGTGAACAGATTCAATTTTCGGCAGTAAGATCAGCAAGATTAAGTCACAACCGTCAGATCTCATCGGAGAGAAATCGACGGTGGGAAGTCATTGCGGGGATCAGGATGCAAGTTAAAGTTTTACAAGTTGTGAGCACGCAATCACCAAGATCGTTGATCTTTCTAGATCAACAGATCAACGGTGCATATTGATCCTGCTATGAACGAGCATCTTCGCATTACGGGGATCGGAAAGGAAATTAAAGTATCTGCTAGTTGTGAGTCTGCATCACTCGTGGCCATTGATCTTTCAACAAGGGACACATGTCAGGCGATCTCAGACTTTGGGAGAAAGAAAGAAAAATTTGAGTGAGTAAAGGACTATTGAAGCCCTAACTCCTAGAGTAAATCTCAGTCGTCCAAAATCAAGAGGCCACGCATCACTAGATATCACACTTCGGAGGACTGCGCGAACAAGCAGGAGAAAAATGCTTGAAGCCCGAACTCCTGAAGCAAATCYCGGCCATCCAAATCAAGAGGCCRTGCGCGTCACCAAATCTCACACTTTGGGAATTCAGCACTTCGGAGGATTGCACGAACAAGCAGGAGAAAAAGGACAGAAGCCCGAACTCCTGAAGTAAATATCGGTCGTCCAAATCAAGAGGCCACGCATCACCAAATCTCACACTTCGGGAATTTGGCACTTCAGAGGATTGTACGAGCAAGCAGGAGAAAAAGGCCCGAAGCCCGAACTCCTGAAGTAAATCTCAGCCATTCAAATCAAGAGGCCACGTGTCACCAGATATCACACTTCAGGAATTCGACATTTCGGAGGATTGCACGAACAAGCAAAAGAAAAAGGACCAAAGCCCAAACTCCCGAAGTAAATCCCAGTCGTCCAAAACAAGAGGACACACGGTGCTAGATCTCATACTTCGAGAATTTGACACTTCGGAGCATTGTAAGAGTTATGCATTGAAAAGGCCCGAAGCCCTATCTCGCGAAGTAATTGTGAGTTGTTGATATTCGTAGCAGGAAGCAGGGTCTATCCAAGAGTGGTGCATGG
>SNQJ01S0011948.1:0-11101 GCA_010110895.2 Picea sitchensis
AATAAATCTTGATGCTCTCAAGCTTAGTAATCAAAAAGATTCAAATGCGCAATGAAGGTAAGAATGGGCTTAAAAGACATAAGTTTTAAAAACCTTTTGCAGTCATGCGATAAACCAATGGTCGAGTGTCCTTAGGAGAAGTCAATAAGAGACGACTATAGTCCAAACGATGAAAAAGGTATTTTCACACTTTCAGTTGTGAAAATTAAATCAAAATCAAATTGCAATTGTCGCAAAAATGAAACAAATGTCTAGAAGCATAATGCGACGATGATTTGTCATTAACGAGACAAGAGGTGTAGGCAACGTTTTTTAAGAGCAATTAAAAAATGATTTGGCTGCCAACAACACCTTGCATGGTTTTGTGTTATACTTTTACTTCTATTAGTATAATAACAACTCTATCTCTCCTAATCTTTTCTGAGGTAAAACTCAAAATCTTGTCAACGCACTCCTTGTGGACCCTCACTGCACTCTTTGCAGGAATTCTCAGGATGAAGAGAAATTGAAACTTATACTCTCCCTCTCATAGAATTCATACATTCAACATGAAATCATACACATAAAGCATTGAAACAAATGCATAACAAAGCATATACGCAAACTATAAACATACCATTCAATAGATGCAAACAATAACCATAACAAAACCATGAAATTGGATCAAAGCATTATTATATTAATTCAAGTGCTTCTATACATGGTTTGTTATAGCAACAACTCTCTGCTCAAACAACTTCTACAATATTTGTTCTTCTCTTCTCTCCTACGCTCGCTTGCTCTACATCTTATACTCTTACGATGAGAATGAATAATACAATACATACGAGGGTTTTTTCTTGAGTTTTCCCTCCTACAACTCTAAGCTATCTTATCGAAATTAAAGACTACAACTAATTTACATTTATTACGTTAAATTCCTCCAACTGGCAGATGAGAGAAACGTTCAAGATATGCATTACAATCCCCAAAAAATTTAAGAAAAATTACATCCTTCCATCTATTACATTAACGTTTCATCTTTTAAATTTCAAAATGTCTTAAAAATGCGCACTAGTGTATATCTAGTTGTCCTCCACTTGTGCTTGCTGGTGATGCTCTTGCATCATACTCCTCTTGGCTGAAAAAATTCACGGACTCTTGTCCATGAGATCCTGCACCATCTATCCATGTTTATGGATATCTCCTTCACTTTCCCAACTGGCATCCTCAATTGGGTGTCCCTTCCACTTTATCAAATATTCAAAATATCTCTTCCTCTCGGTTTTCTTACCAACTATCTGATCAATGATCTTTTCCATCTGTAGCTTTTTTAGGTACGGGCATCTTCTTGACCCACTGGACTTCCTTTTGATTATCTTATCCTCTTGCTTCATCTTATCTGTAAGGGTACAAATCAACTACATTGAATATGGGTGATATACCCACATCATCTGGCAATTCTATCTCATAAGTGTTTGCTTCAAATTTCCATAAAATCTTACACGGCCCTATCTTCTTCATTTTCAGCTTATTATATGTTCCCCTTGGGAACCTCTCTTTTCTTAGATGTGCTAATACCAAATATCCCACTTCGAATTGAATCTTTCTCCTACGTTGATCTGCTCTGCGCTTGTATTCCTAGTTGGAACTCTGCAACCACTCTTTAATCTTACTATGGAGCTCCCACATCTCTGCTGCAAAATATTCTGCTCCAACACTTCTGAACTCATTCTTCTCCAAGTCTCTAAACTCAGATACTCCTCTTGGCTTCATTCCATACATTATCTGAAATGGGATATGTCTTGTGCTCCAGTTAGGTGAGTTGTTATATGAAAATTCAACTTGCGGTAGAATCTGATCCCACTGACTATGATGTTCAACTACTAAACTCCTCAATAAATCTAGTCCCAAACTTTGATTCATTACCTCAGTCTGTCCATCCATCTGAGGGTGATATGTTGAGCTAAAATATAGATTTGTCCCCAAAATTTTCCATAGTGTCCTCCAAAAATGACCAACAAATTTGGTATCTCTTTCCGAACCAATACTCTTGGGTAAACCTTGAAGTCGAACAACTTCTTTGAAAAACAGGTTTGCAATGTGTGTTGCATCATTGGTTTTCTGACATGGAATTAAATGTGCCATTTTTTAGAATCTGTCAACTGCCACGAATATGGAATCACAACTTCTCTATGTCCTTGGCAGTCCCAACACAAAATCCATGCTTATCGCATCCCACAACCTCTTTAGTATTGGAAATGGTTGATACAACCTTGTATTCTATATTCCCCCCTTTGTGTGCTGGCAGATTCTACATCCGTTGACAAATTTATTGACATCCGTCCTCATCCCTTGTCATTAATACAAATTGTTCAGTTGAAAAAATGTTTTGTCATGGCTGAAATGTCCAGCTAATCCCCCACTATGTTTTTCCTTCAAAAGGTTTCCTCTCATAGTACTCTTCGGGATACACAATTGATTTCCTTTAAATAACAGTCCATCCTTAATTAAATATTCAATCCATTGGCTTCTATCTCTCAGAAAATGATTCTCACATGCTTCATAAGCGTCCCTGAAATCTGAATCATCGTTGTACATTTCCTTAATTCTATCAAAACCTAAGGTCTTCACACGAAACTCCTACATAATCAAACATTTCCTACTCAACGCATCAACAACCTTGTTAGCATTTCCAGAAATGTGCTTTATAACAAAAGTAAAATTTTGCATAAATTCAACTCGTTTTGCATGTTTCTGGTTCATTTTTTCCTATCTGGCTATAAACTATAAGGCTTGGTTGTCGCTATACAAAGTGAACTATTTTGGAACCTGGGAGTGCCTCCATTTCTTCAATGCTTGTATGACTGCATAAAACACCTTATCATACGTGGAATATTTCATCTTGGTCTCGTTTATATTCTCACTGAAGTATGCAATTGGTCTATTGTCTTGACTTAAGACTGCTCCAATCACAAATCCACTTGCATCACATCTTACTTGGAATTTTTTATCGAAATATGACATAACTAGAACTGGTTGTCCAGTTATCTTCTCCTTTAACAACTTGAAACTTTTCTCCGCTTCCTCTTTCCAATGAAAATATTTATGTCTCTTATTGACCGTGTCCATCATTGGTGAAGAAATCCCACTAAAATTTCTGATGAACTTCTTGTAAAAATTGGCTAGTCCATGGAAGCTTCTAACTTCAAATATATTCCTTGGCAACGACCACTCTTTGATTGCATTTACCTTTTCAGGATCCATATTCAACTCATTCGAAGATATCACAAAGTACAAATAAACAAGTTTTTTCTTCATGAAAGATGACTTCTTTAGATTTATCATCACTTTCTCTTGCTGCAACCTTGTTATAACCCTAAAGTACACCAGACATGCATATCTGGCATCAAGCCATCTTACTCGCTATCTTTTCCAATCCATCACTGAACAACTCTTCTAAAAACCATTGTTTTGAAGGTGTACACTCCCTACACCACCACCGCCCACGTACACACGCTTGTTGCACCACTACAACTCACATACACTCACAAAAAATTGCGAAAAATGAAAATTGAATATGGATATGGGTTTTTGGGCCGTTACTTGACCGTTTGACCGCCCATAGCTAGTCACCCCAATCGTTACTATCTCTTTTGGCCTATAAAAGAAGGTGTTGGGGCCCCATTCCAAAGAGAAGCACAAGAGCATAGAAACTCTACCCATTTCAATATTCCCCCATTGCCCCAATATTTTACAACCACATTGTGAGTTTGGGCCATAATGCCATCTTCCTCCTTTGTAAATCCTTTCCATTTACCTAGAGAGAAATGAAGAGGAGAAGAACACATGGAAGAAGTTGGTGCATGGTGAAGAAGATCCCAGGACCAAGTTCGAGGAGCAATGTCGGTCTCATGTTGTAAATAACGTTTTTGAGATTAATATAAATAAGTACTTCTTTATATTAATCTCAAAAAAATCATTTACAACATGAGACCAACACTGCTCCTCGAACTTGGTACTGGGATCCTCTTCACCATGTACCAACTGCTTCCACATGTTCTTCTCTTCTTCAATTCTCTCTAGGGAAATGGAAAGGATTTGCAAAGGAGGAAGATGGCATTCTGGCTCAAACTGACAATGTGGTTGCAAAATATTGGGGCAACAGGGGAATATTTAAATGGGCAGAGTTTCTATGCTCTCATGATTATCTTTGGAATGGGGCCCCAACACCTTATTTTATAGGCCAAAAGAGATAGTAATAGTTAGGGTGACTGGCTATGGGTGGTCAAACGGTCAAGTAACGACCCAAAAACCCATATCCATATTCAATTTTCATTTTTCATGATTTTTTGTAAGTGTACGTGAGTTGTAGTCGTCCAACAAGCGTGTGTACGTGAGCAGTATTGGTGTAGGGAACGTACACCTTCAAAACAATGGTTTTTAGAAGAGTTGTTTAGTGATGGCTTGGAAAAGATAGCAAGTAAGATGGTCTGATGTCAGGTATGCATGTCTGGTGTAGTTTAGGGTTATAACAAACCTTCTCATCACTAGAGTTGAATGTCTCAAATGTTCTTCCTCGGTCTTACTGAATATCGAAATATCATCAAGATATACAATTACAAAATTTCCAATGAAATCTTTCAAGACTTGGTTCATCAATATCATGAAAGTAATTGGTGCATTCGTCAAGACAAATGACATGAAAATTCATTCATATAATCCTTCATTCGTAGTGATTATTGTATTCCATTCATCACCTTCCCTCATTATAATCTAATGATATCCACTTTTCAAATCATTTTTTGAAAAAAAACTTTTCTCCACTCAAGCAATCCATCAATTTATCCATCCTAGTTACAGGAAATCTATACCTGATGGTGATTTTATTTATAACCCTCGAGTCAGTACACATCCTCCATCCACCATATTTCTTCGAACTTAACATTGTTGGTATAGCGCATGGACTCAAGCTTTCTCTAATAAACCCTTTGTCCATCAAATCCTAGATTTGTTTCTTAACCTCTTCATTCACCTACGACGTCAATATGTAAGTTTCTTTGTTTGGTAAAATTTCCTCTGGTATAAGGTCGATGTGATGGATTATACTTCTGATGGGTGGAAATGAACAAGGTATATCATCCACCACTATATCAGTGAAATTCTCCAGCAGTTCCTGAATTTCCTCAGGTAGATCATCTATTGAGGTACTGGTCAAGATGACTCTAGGTTTTCTAATCACAACAAACTGCATTTCTTCATCTTTCTTGAATTAATTCAAAATTTCATTCCCACTCATGAGAAGTACAATATTGTTTGTTTCTTATTTCACCTTCTTGTCTTCAATTGGCAGCAACATATGCGTCCTACCATTCTTCTCCAAGGTATAGGTGTTCCTTCTTCTGTCGTTAATAACATTTTTGTCATATTTCCATGGTCTTCCCAACAAAAGATGACAGACATCCATGGGAATAACATCACATAAGATCTCATCTCTATATCTCCCTATCTTAAATTCAACTAAACATTGTTTAGTGACAGTTACGTGATGTCCTTTTTGCGACCACGAAACCTTGTATGGGCTTGGATGCGCAACTATTTCCAACTCCCCCTTTTCCACCGTCTTTGTGGATACTAGATTATTTGTGTTTCCACTAGCAACTATCACCTTTCATACCCTATCGTTGTTCTTCCAAGTAGTCCTAAACAAATTGTTCCTCTGGACTGGATTCTCCATCTCTTTCTCTGGCTTCAAGAGAATTTTCCCCATCATTAAGGATTTTCCACCTTCTGCATCTTCTGCCTCAACATTTCGCCTTTGTTCTTCTGAAATGTGAACTTCTCCTCCATCTCTTTTTCTATCGGGACATTCAAAATATTTGTGTTTGATCTTTCCACAGACAAAACACTTTATTTCACCTCCTCTGCCTCTTCCTCTTCCTCTTGCTCGAGGAAAATTGTTCTTATCGGCATATTGTCCTCCTTGTGAGCTTCCTCCCCTTTCTGGGTGGTTATGAGGTTTCTTCTCTTCATCCTTGGGATTTTGTACTCTATCCTGCCTCTACTTTGACTTCTACCAATGCCCATTTCACCTTTCTTTCAAGCCAATTTCACTTCTTCCTTTGAAGCAATCTGATAAGAATCTTCTACATTCCTGATTGTCACCATGCTCATCTCATCCTGAATCTCATATCTCAGGTCATTCATATATCTAGAGACTTTTTCATCATCACTCTCGCGATGACAAACTCTTATGTTTAACCTGTAAAATTCCTCAGTGTATTCCTTCACTATCATCCATTTCTGTCTTAAATTCTGCATTCTTCGAAACAAATTAATTTGGTAATCTCTAGGTATGAATTTGGCTTTCATCTTGGCAACCATCCTATCCCAGCTTTTAATTCTTTATTTTCTTTTGCAGCACCTGTCAGCCTGCAGTTCATCCCACCACAGTGTTGCATGCCCTTTCATCCTAGTGACAATGTGTTTCACTTTCTTATCTTCTTTGATATCCTCATAGTCGAAGTATTTATCTAGAGCTCTAAACTAATCTAGCATCTCCTCAACTTCTAATTTTCCTTCATACATCGGGATGTCCATTTTTTCTCTGGCATCTATCCTTGCAACAACTTTAAATAGATGTTCCTCTGTAGCATCTTAGGCTACAACTTCTTCTTTGGCTCCATCTTCATTCTCACTTTCGTCCTCACTGATATCTCCAGTATCAGGTGTTCGCCTTTGTGTTGTCTTCATAGCATCCAATTGAGCATGAAGTTCCCTCATCTCCCTTTCCACGGTTGGATTAGACATAGGTCTCTCTTGACATCTCCTCGAAGGCATTGTTTAAATCTGTCCATGAAGAATTCAAATCACAACTATCCTTTGTCTTCCCTCTAGAGAAAACAAAATTTGTTAGCTCTGATACCACATGATGTAGACCCCCACCTTAGCAAGGTCTGCTTGACCTCCCGGTCTTTGGATCTTCCAATTCCCAATCCGAAAGGCTCCTTGGTCCTTACTGGAACCCTTCAAACATATAACCACATGTCTCCTCTTATATGCTCCACCCACACGAACATGAGCTAGACACGAGCCTCTAATCCGCATGACCACCGACATGACCACATACTCAGCCCCAAAAGGCGCGTTGGGTTTCGAAATTTTGGGACTTCCATTGCAAGTCACCCCAACTCCTCTAATTCTTGAAACCCTAAAATGGGCTAACGGTCCCTAGCTCATCCCTTATTCTTCTACCATATGAACTCCAATCAAACCCTGGGGTCCACCTCCAAGCGCGTCGAGATTTCGCGTGTTGAAAACTCACGATGTGACTTTGCTCCCTTTTCCCAATATCTAAACTCGTGACTTCCTCGCCACAAATCAACGGTCCTAAACATCTCACAATATGACAACCTAGATCACATCAAGATTTCATGACTTGCGACTTCCGGGTAGCAAGTTCCTCCACTCTTCCAACTCCCGAAATGTCGATATTTCGGAGCGCCCAATCAACGACCCATGCTTCTCTGGATATAATGACTTTTATCACTCCTAAGATTGCGAGTGTTGAAATACACTCGGCCTTATCCTTCCCCCAGATCTATGAGTTCTGATGGTCCACGAAAAATCAACGTTTCTCCCTCCGAGAATTTCCACCGTCTGTTCAGGCTCTCGATGTTTCCTGGCCAAGCAATTGGCGTCAACCCTCCCGAGCTTGATTTTTATGAGGTGACTTCGAAGCTCGTCTGTCCTATGGACTTTCCAAGTCTCTATTCTTCCTAAGCTTTATTCTTGCTGTAAACTCAAGGATTCTAAGGAATTTGTGTGCACACTCCTTGCGGCCCTCACGATAACCTCTGATTATTTGATATCTCCCAAATATGTGCACTCCTTGCGACATAAGTTATTCAATCTCTCCCTTGGGTTGGAAAAGTCTGAGACTTTTATCAGCTTGTGCACACCTTGCACGGCTCTATGCTATACTTGTACTTCTATTGGTATAACAACAACTCTATCTCTCCTGATATTTTCTGAGGTAAAACTCAGAATATTGTCAACGCATGTCTTGCAGACCTTCACTGCACTCCTTGCAGGAATTCATAAAACGAGGAGAAATTGAAAATTATACTCTCCCTCTTATAGACTTCATACATTCAACATGAAATCATATACATAAAGAATTGAAACAAATGCATAACAGATCATATAAGAAAATTGTAAACATACCATTCAATAGATGCAAACAGTGACCATAACAACACCATGAAATTGGATCAAAGCATTCTTATATTAATTCAAGTCCTTTTGTACATGGTTTTCTATAGCAACATCTATCTGCTCAAACAACTTCTACAATATTTGTTCTTCGCTGCTCTCCTATTCTCTCTTTCTCTATAGCTTCTACTCTTACGATGAGAATGAATAATACAATCCATACGCAGGAGAGTTTTTTAGTTTTCCCTCCTACAACTCTAAGATATCATATCAAAATTAAAGTCTACAACTAATTTAAATTTATTACATTAAATTCCTCCAACCGACAGATGAGAGCAACACTCAATATTTGCATTACAATCCCCAAAACATTTAAGAACAATTACATCCTTCCAGCTATTACATTAATGTTTCATCTTTTAAATTTCAAAATGTCTTCAAAATGCGTGATGGTGTATATATAGTTTTCCTCCACTTGCGCTTGATGGCGATGCTCCTGCATCAAGAGCTCACTTCCTCACCGCACTCTCTCACCTGGAGGGAGTTTCTCACAGGCTTGAAAACCTACTTCTTCACTCTCGCTCCTCAACACACATGCATGGTTATGGAAGCAAAAAAAACTAGATGTGGGGAAATGGTACTGGCAGAACAATATGCAGGGAACCTGATCTAAAAATAGGGGGCTGAATTTTTTTTCTATGCAAGCACCCTCTACTTCAATAAAATAAACTATTTAGGACCTTGCTCAATGTCTTAGTTATGCAAGATAAATTATGTGCCAAGATTATGCATCTTCTTTTAAATGTTTATGTGTGAGGTATTTGTAAGATTAAATATGTTGTTTTCATAAATACAATAGAAAAAATATCTTGCAACAAATAATAACCAACAAACACTCACAATAAGAGCAACATGATAAAGGAGTTCACCCCCAACTGGGCTACATCTCCTTGAGCCTCCATCAATGGACTTGGCTCTTTGGGATTAGTTTGTGAAATATTCTTTTACAAGATGCTTCTCAACTCTAATGAAAATACTGTCTGTACCATTGGGTTCAGAATACATAAAAACCCCATAAATGACTAATAGAACTCTAAAAACGGATCATGGCTCATCTGGGCATGACCTCTTCTGCATGTGGCCTTGAGCTTCCCTGAGCTTCCTCGTGGAAAAATCACCTGTAAAACTCCTCAAATGGATCTATAACCTATCCCAATGTGTTTAGAGCATAACAATTATCCAAAAATGACTATTCAGTCACAAAAAATAGACTTGGGCTCGTCTGAGCATGATCTCAATCAATGAGGGCTTCAAGCTCCCTGGAGCTCTCTAAAACTTCAATGGTGAAAAACCTACAAAATAAATCTTCAAATGCCTTTGAAAATAGTTCCAATGGATTCAGAACGTCCAAAAACCCCTTTCTAGGCTTTTTCAACACCTCATTTGGCCAAAAAATGAAGAAGATAGGCCTCCTGCCATTTTCTTCCTTCAAGCTTCCCGTCTCTAGTTCGCCAAAATGCACCTCTGTGCATCCAACCTAGCTCACGTGATCAATATCGTGCTAAAACCTTGCACTGGGTGCATAAACACAAAATGGGCAAAACTATCGAACGGTTAAAGGAAACGAAGCACCTTTTTGGGCAAAGGTGTTGGTTACATGGGAGCCATATGGCCATCTCCCAATGCCAAAATAGGCCCCGTGGCCTTTGGACGTTTAAACCTCAGGTCATATTGGGTGGTCATATTGTAACCACCCCATAATTTCTGGGTGCATATTCCACATGTAGTTGCAAATATTGGTTTTGGAACCGGATCCCGTGGTAACCAACTACCCTAACCTTAGACTAGATGCAACCCCGACATAGAATGTAAACCGAATGATATCAACCAAACAAGAATGTAAATGGAACCTCGTTAATGCGATGTAGTGTGGAGGGTAACGGAACCATAATATGGTAAGGTTCCCATGCAAAATCTTTGTATCATGGACGCATGGGTATGCGCACAAAACCAAGGGTTGGGGCTAAGCCCCAGCCCTGACCCCCACGCCAACCATGAAATATTTTGACTTTAAATATATATGAACTCATATGTTTAACAAGCAACATTGTGTGGTGCGTTAGTTGGGCGGCCATTGACAAAGAGCTTGGTCTATGGTGGAGGTCCGAGGTTTGATCCCCACAGACACTATAATAATTTTAAACAACCAAAACATGGTGCCACGTGGCAGGCCATGCCTAGGCCACGTGGCACCAAACCATTCGCCACAATAATGCCATGTGTCCACCAATGATTCGCTCAAACTACCAACTGTCTACCAACTCATCCCTACCATGTCAGCGTATGGATCTGCCACATCATCGTACATCCCTGCCACGTCACCATCCGTATGGACTGTACGGATTGTACAATCGGCACATTTTTTTTTGCCTGTTTGACGATTTGAACAGAATGCGATATCTCACTCATACGATGTCTGTTTGAACCCAAATGAGTTGTGTTGGGTTTGTGACGACGAGGACTACACACCTGTTTGTTTTGAGGCAATTCTAAGAACTTTGATTTTTGAGCTAAATTTTGACCCCTAGTCCAGATTGTGCTCACACCTTCCCACTGAAAGGATTTTGGACCCACAAAATCTTATGATTATCTACCTGAATACCTTGACATGACTTGCATTGCATCTAGCTATGTCTCTCAACCACTTTTCTCTGGTTGTTGCTGACCCACTGTTCTCTCTGTGCTTGGAAGACTACCAGCCTTCCGACTGAGAATCAAGTCCCTCTTGTGAACTCTTTGATGTCAACATAATCTTCTCTCCAATGGCTGCACAAAATTTCCTACGACATCTTGTCACAAACCAAGAAAACCATCAATCTTGAAAACAAATTTATACAAGACTGAAAAT
>SNQJ01S0011948.1:11111-70798 GCA_010110895.2 Picea sitchensis
AGGGCACAATTAGGTCTTTGACCAGCCTCCCCATGCAGATTGAGCTCGGATTTGGTGTCAAATCGACTTGGGAGCCGATCCATTAGTGGTTGGGAGGCCGACCAGTTTCATAAATGCACCGTTTGGCAGGCGTGCGGGTTTTTTACCCCACATCCGCGCATATACGCTCCAGATACGAAGATGTTCCGCGCGCGCGCGCTCGCGCCCAGTGGGTGCAAAGCGCTTTGTAATTTTTTGGCCATTTTGTATAGTTTTGACCCCCTTTTGTTGTGATGTGAATTAACCTTGTGCCATGAATGACTGTTTTTCTGTGTTTGACGATGCAGAGTTCTTGTCACCCTGTGCGGACGAAATTTCAGTGATAACACATAGGTTTAGGTGGTTGAGGAATTCAAAAATGGTGAAGAAAATGACTAATTGCGTTCTTTCTCACTATCTGCGTGAATGGGGAAAACCATGGCCAACAAAGAGAGAATGGTGAGTATCATCCCAATGGTAAGAATTCCCCCCGATACTAGTGAGAGAGCCCCCATAAAACTTCATGGGGTTTGGATGACACTTGGCTCTCCAAGAGCACGTTTCCCCCCCACTTGGAACTTTTTACCCTCCCTAAAGGAACTTAGGATAATTAATATTCTCTTTACATATTTTAGAATAAGCTTAGCCCCTCTTTCCTAGACTCTCAGCCCCATCCCTTTCCCTACCCAATGGATATTAGTCCCCCATAACTCTTTATTCATGGTCGGTCTACATGTAGTGATGTTTTTTATATTAATAATATTAATATTTACATGTATAAAACAGGCTCCTGACCTAATAAACACATAATCCTACCAACTTATAACTACTTGGCTCACCAGCCTACAAAACATGTTGCATTCATAATTACAAATGGGGCTCAGCCTTGGGATATTACAATCCCCTCCCCTTATTTTTTCACTATCCTCAGTGTAACTCATTTACACAACATCAACAAGATTTTCAAAATCTTCAAAAAGATGTGATTATTATGCCCGCATAGCGCCTTCGTGCTCCCATGTTGTGTCCTCAGGTCCATACCAGCTCCATTGAACCTTTACAAGCCTTATGGCTCGATTATGTCGCTGCTTTATTTTCCATTCCAGTATGCACACCGGATGCACTTGTAGAATGCCTTCTTGCTCCACCTAAATCGCATTCCATTCAATCCCATGATTAGCATTAGGTATATATTTCTTGAGAAATGAGACATGAAATACGTTATGAATAGTCATGCATGAAGGAAATGCAAGCATATAAGATATTGGTCCAGTCCTTTCTAGAATTTCAAATGGCCCTCAATATTTGGCTGCCAACTTGGAACAATTTCCCAGCTTCAGGGAACTTTTGTTGGCTTTCACCTTCATGAAAACATGATCCCCCACTTTAAATTCCTTGTGAGTTATGTTCTTGTAAACATATCTTTTATGCCTATCTTGGGAAGCCTTCAAATTATGTTTAATCTTTAGCATTTTCTCTTCCATTTTCTTTGAGAAACTCTGGCCCAATCACTTCCCTATAAGCTGGGTTGTCCCATCTTACTCGGGTGTTGCGCTTTCTACCATAAAGTGCTTCAAACAGGCTTATCTTTAGTGATGCTTGATACCCATTGTTGTAGGCAAATTCTACCAAGTATAGATAATATTACCATTTAGATGGTTTTTCCATCACATACATTCTTAACATATCTTGTATCACTTGATTTACCCTTTTTGTTTGTCCATCAGACTTAGGATGATAAGTTGTGTTGAAGTTCAGATTTGTTTCGAACCCTTTGAATAATATTTTCCAAAACTTTGAGGTAAAGTTTGGGTCTCTATCAGACACAATTGTCTTTGGTATTCCATGCAAGCATGCTACTTGCCTCGTTTAAATATCATCAAGATTGGTTTCCTTGTGAGTATCCTTCATAGGAATGAAATGGGAAGCTTTAGTAAGCTTATCCACCACCACCATGATGGAATCATGTTTCTTGTTTGTTTTGGGTAATCCTGTGATGAAATCCATTTTCACCACCTCCCACTTCCACTCAGGAATGGGTAATGGTTGCAACAACCTAGTTGGGTGTCTATGCTCAGCCTTGACCCTTTGACACTCCAATAATTTAGCTATGTACTCTTCAATTTCTTTCTTCGTGCCCGGGCAATAGTAATGGCTCTTGATTGTTGCCAGTATTTTCTGATATCTAGGGTGACCAACATAAGGAACATTATGAAACTCTTTCAATATCATACTCCTCAATTCATGAGAAATGGGTACATAAATTTTGTTTCTGTACAAGAGAATTCCATCAATTCTCAATTCATAATCTTCATCTTTCTCCTGCATTTTACCTTGCTGCAATTTAGTTACCAATTCCATGTACTGCAAATAAACTTTTGCAATCTCAAAAATTCTTCCTTTAAGATCCGTCTGATACATGCTAATAGTTGTAGCATGCAGTTCATGCACTCTCTTGTTGAGTGCATCAACCACTTTTTTCTCCTTTCCTTTGATGTTCTTGATATCAAAGTCATATTGGTAGAGGAATTCCAACCATCTACTTTGCCTAGCATTCAAAGTAGGTTGATCAAACAAATATTTCAGACTATTACGGTCTGTTATCATCTCAAACCTCTTTCCCATGAGGTATTTCTTCCATTTATTTAAATCGTTCACTATGACTTCCAACTCCAAATCATGAGTGGCATAGAGCCATTCATGCTCTTTCAATTTCCTGGATTAAAAACATATCACAAACCCTTTTTGACTAAGGACTCCTCCTAGTCCTTCTTTGCACGCATCTATGCAAACCACAAAATCATCATTTGGATCAGGAATCTTTAGAATTGGAGCTCTGGTTAACAATTGCTTCAATTGTTGGAAGCTCATTTCACATTTTGTTGTCCATTGGAACTTATTCCCCTTCCTTTTCAAGGAAGTGATGGGGTGATCTATTCTCGAAAACCATTCAATGAACCTTCTGTAGTATCTATCTAGACCCATGAAGGATATGACTTATGCCATATATTTAGGTGTTTTCCACCCCATAATTCCCTCAATCTTTTCAGGGTCCACTATTATCTCTTCTTCAGATATGATATGCCCCAAATAGTGATTTTTTTTTTGACAAAATGAGCACTTTCTCAATTTAGCATACAACTGATGCTTTCTTAGCACTTGCAACACCATCCTAAAATGATGCTCATTCTCTTCCTCTGTCTTGGAATATACAAGGATTTCATCCAAAAATATAGAAAAACGTTTCTAAATATTCTCGGAAAACACCATTCATTAAGCACATGAAAACAACAAGTGCATTTGATAACCCAAATGACACAACTGCAAAATCATAATGACCATACCTTGTCCTAAAGGTGGTCTTGTTGATGTATTACTCTTCAATTCTTACTTGATGGTATCCTGACCTGAGATATATCTTTGAAAATATCCTATCATCCTTCAATTGATAGAAGAGATCATCAATCCTTGGTAGAGGATACTTGTTCTTTATAGTCACTTTGTTGAATTGTCTGAAATCGATGCACAATCTCAATGTCCCATATTTCTTTTTCATGAACAAGACAAGGAAACCCCAAGGTGACACACTTGGGCATATATACCCCTTCTTTAGAAGATATTCAAGATGAATTTTCAACTCCTTCAGCTCTAGTGTACTCATTCTGTAAGGATTCTTTGATACTGGAGTTGCTCCAAGCATTGAATTTATAGAGAAATCAATATCTCTCTTTGGAGGTAGTCCTGGTACCTCCTTGAACACATCTTCAAAATATTCTAGGACTGCATAATCCTCCATATTTGGCACCTTATCCTTATGTGCTTCTTCCATATGGGTTGCAAGTATTTGACAACCCTTCCTGTAACACTTCTTTAGCTGCATTGCTGAGATTTCTCAGATAGTAACTTCCCTGGGATTTCCTTGGACTGCCCTCTAATTTCCTTCCTCATCCAAGAAAGTGAATTCCTTGTTATGACAGTCTAATATGGCATGGTGTTGGTCCAACCAATCCATACCAATTAGGCAATCATATGATCCCAAAGGAAATATGTTCAAATATTCCTTGGTACTCAGTCCATTCATTCCCACTGGACATGATTTAACCAACTCAACAACCTTTCTCTTGGCTCCTGTAGCCAGCTACACCAGCCAAGATTTCCCATGCTTGCTTCTTGGTAATTGAAATATTTCCACTAATCTAGGATATACATAGCTATGACTAGCCCCCAAATCAATTATAATAGTAAGGGCATGGTTATTGATCATACTTTCAACTTCAATCATGTGTGACTAAAACTCATCGTGCTTGTTGTCGAGTTCTGCATATATCCTAGGTACTCTTCTGTCCATGTCGTCCATTATTTCTTCTTGCTGAATATGGTGAAAATATCTCACCATGTCCTTTCTGAGAGGGAAATCTTTATACTTATGATATCCATTACAACCCCAACATTGCATAGGTGTCTGCCTTGGCCTTTTCCCACCTACTTCAGCCATCCTAGTCTCTCTCAAAAATGGTTGTCCGTGAGGACTATTTCTGAAAAATGGTGGCTTGTTCCCCTTCATCCTCTGCTCCCTCTTAAACTTCCTCTTGTCTTCCCAAGATTTTTGGAAAGTAGAATTTCCTTTTTGTTGATCATATAAGCATTTTTCTCTCATTATAGTTTCTTCTAGAGTCTTGGGATCATCATATTTGATTTTATCACTAATGAAAGATAGAATCCCACTCAGAGATCTCTGCATCTTGACTTCCTCATCCTTAATTAAAGGGACATACTTCAACAACTCTAGAAATCTCCTCTCATGTTCATATATAGTCATGTTGCCCAGTTTAAGTTCAAAGAACTCTTTCATATTCTTGTCATAGTATCTCTTGGATAAGTACTTCTTTTCAAAATGTTTCTTGAATTCCTTCCAAGTCACATTTTTCTCCTTGAGGCGATGTACTTGCACCAACTGATCCCACCATATGGATGTCTTTCCTTTAAGTTGGTAGATGGAAATTCCTCCCTTTGCATGAGAAGAATAGTTTTGCAATTGGAAGTACTTCCTCATGCCTAGAAGCAATGTCTCAACATCTTCATCCTTCTTATGCTCTCCATCAAAAGTAGGACGTTTGATCCTATTCATTTCTCCTTTCAACTCATCCACCCCAAACCTCTTATGTTTCCTGACAAGGGATGGATTTGACCTACTGTGTGCTCTTTTATGGGAATGCTTTTAGGAGTGTTTGTGATGTCTACTACCACTTCTTCCTCTTCTTTCCTCATCAGGGGATCTGTGGTTCTCTTATTTGCTAGATCCACTTTCCTTATCCAACTTATTTTCAATTCTTTCCAAGATCTAGATTAACTTCATATTGAAGTCTTCATGTTTCTCTTTGGATATCTTAATCCTTTCATTATCTGTTTGGTGAATTTGGACTTCGTTTTGCAAATTCTTAATGATTTTCATCATGCTGACTTCTTTATCTATTTCTTCTCCATGCCCATTGGAGTTTAATCCTTCAATTCCCAAATGGACATCCATTCCTCTATCTTCATTCTMCAAACTGTAAGCATCATATGCCTCTTCCATTTATCTACACTATGGAACAATTCAGTTCGGTTCTGTCAATTGTTAACTCTAAAAAATGTGCAGTCAACTGAATTTTTGTTAGGATATTAGACTTAATAATTCTCCAGAATAACTTAAACAATCTAATTCAACAAAAGAATATTAGAATCTATTATATGCGAGTCTTTTGTCAATAAAGAATCCCCACGGTTCTATCTTTGAGCCCTGCTCTGTTCTTACAATTCACTTTCATGTGCTAGCCCTTTTTTCTTCAACCCTTAATTTGCATGTGACCATGGTTGTGACCAAGTGCTAATAGTTGGGCGCTTATCTAGAGTATTGAAACTTTGGGGCTCTGGAGCTTCATAGGTTTCCCTTTCCGCACATCAAAAAAATCACAGAACATTGAACTGGTGAATTCACGAAGGATGGTGGATCTATGGTCCACATTCTCTATTCATATATACGGTGGACAAGAACTTAGGGACATTGGGCTTCGACAATTTCCAAAGAACATCACGAAAAATATCTCAGAGAGACACATTGGATAACTCACAAAGTGGGGTGGATCGATAGTTCTTGGCTTCCCAGGATCCAACAACTCATATTTACAATAGAACTTCGGCCTTCGGGGTTTCCAGACTGTCCATACTCTCCACCTTTCTGGAGTGCCAAGTCTCTGAGCTGCTACATCTATTGCCAAGTGTCATTTCCTTATCAAAGTTCGAGATTAAATTCGGCCCTCTGGTCTTCGGGACTTCGGATGTTCGAGGTTCCGGGACTTCCGAGGATTTCACATATGCACACCCCAAAAATCTTGAGCTGCGAATCTCTGAATACTTCCACGTCACCCACAGGACGTCATCATGTGACATTACTTCGACATTATGGAACTTTGGGGATTTCTTCCTCCAATTCCATCACAAACCATTTCTTTTGTAGTTTCAAGTCTCTGAACCTTGGGATATGATGCCATGCTTCCCCTGTGACTATCAGGGTCCCCACTAACCATGCTCAAGAAGAGTGCCATGTGGAAGAATGATAGAAGTGGACACGTGGGCCAATATGAAAGGTGACACATGTCACATTATAACTAGTGTTTCTATCTTCCAAATGTTCTTAACTCATTTACACATGGCACACATTCCATGTGTCCATGTCATCACTGGTGATGTCAATAGGCCACATCACTTAGGTACTTCAAGCTTCAAAAGATTTTACAATTGCACACTCCAATTCTCCTCAACATCGAACTCCTGAACTTCCTTACTTTTTGGGTTCCACATGGTACAACTGTCAAAAATTAAGGTGGTGGCACGTGGCATGTCTAGGAAGGGTCCACATCACCATTGGTGACATCATCATGCCATGCCACTTTTGTTCTTCGGCTTCAGGACTTTTCACACTAGCACACTCCAATTCTCCTGAACGTCAAACTACCAAATAGGCTGATCTTCTGACATGCGTCCCTTTTGATGGACGATATGTATTAACTCTGGACTTCGGGACTTCGGGAATTTTTTCCTTAGAATTTTTTTTTTTCTCTTGAACATCGAACTCCCAAATATGCTGATATGTCGACATGTGCCCCTTTTTGATGAACGGTCTAGATTAACTCTAGACTTCGGGAGTTTTCACACTAGCATACTTTTTTTCTCTCGAACGTCGAACTCCTGAACACACTGATCTGCCGACATGTGCCCTTTTTTTATCAATGTTTTGGATTAAATCTAGACTTAGGGACTTTGGGCTTCATGATTTTTCACTCCAACACACTCCATTTCTCCTGAAGTGTTGAACTCCATAAATGTTGTGAGATCTATAGCTCATAATCACTTGCATGCAGATTTGACAGCTGAGAAATGTTTTACACCACTGCACCTTACCTCTTTCTCTTAACTCAATTTAATAGCTCCGATCTGTCCTTGGTCAAATCCAACACTAACACTTCTCTCAAGATCTACGGTGTAGATCCTTTCTGGGACTTCGAAACTTCGAGCTTCAGCCCCTTTTTCTCTCTAACTCATAAACTTCGTCGAAGTTACGAAGTCCTAAGAACTTGGAGGTTAACTCTCATGCACCTTTTTCTAGATCTGACGATTGTGAAGGGTCTTCCCTCTTCTGAATAGATCCTACGACCCAATTTCAAACCTCATGGCCAACACAACGGTTTTTGTGGCTTCTCTCTTTGTTTCCATTCCATAAACTATTATACCTCTTGAGCTTCATAACATGGACATAGTATTCTCATGGAACCCAAGGATGCTCTAAGGTTCAAATTTGTCCCTCTCGACAACAATTCACTCTGAAACCTTTGTTTCATTAACCACTAACATGTCCTATCCAGGCTCAGTTTTGAAACCATCACTCTAATACCAATTTTTGACGTCCCCAACCACCAATAGGCTAGGAAAATTCACTCATAAACATACTTTTCTCTCTGATACCAATTTTTGACATCCCCAACCACCAATAGGCTATGAAACATCACTCATAAACATATGTTTTTCTCTTATACCAATTTGTGACATCCCCAACCATCAATAGGTCAAGCAACATCACTTGTAAATATACTTTTCACTCTGATACCAATTTGTGACATCCCCGGCCACCCAGGTCGAGCCATGCTACTACATAAAACTATCATGCTCGAATATACATAGTATATATATCTAATGAAATTTTTAACTAGACATAAACATTTTGTTCATACATAGATTAATGTGGAAGTGACTGTAACACATACAAATTAACAGTTGATTTACATTCTACTATCACACACATAATGTAGAAATAACAGTAAAATAATACATGGAGTAATCATAGGAAAAAACAATAAATATAACAACATATATAAATACACAACATGTAGCCAAACTTGGAAATGGTACTTATCTTTTAATTAAAGTACACCAACTGCGTGCAGACCTTCCACAAACCTCCCAAGCTTAGACCACACTACTCATCAGTCTCAGTAGTGATTCACCTCCGAGCTGGGACTAAACTCCATCGACAAGGGATTCCTAGGCTAGACTCGGGCAACAAGAATTTGCATAGTACAACAGGAAGGATTTCCTCCAAGGAGCCATTGATGCCCATATCTCACAGACTCTCATTCCCCACATGCTTGTTCCACCCCATGAGTGTACACCTTCACTGTCACACATTCCATCGGCTGCTACACCTCCCTTTACAGGGCTTCAACAATAGGCTGGATCATGAATTCTCATAGTTTTGTAGCTGCTACTGGACTTCCTCTAGGAGATCTCACTTCCTCAACACACTCTCTCACCTAGAGAGAGTTTCTCACAGGCCTAACAACATGCTTCTTCACTCTTTCTCCTCAACACACGAGCATGGTGATGGAAACAACATAAAATGGACATGGGKAAATGGTACTRATAGGACAGTACACAAGAAACTTACAGGTGTAGGTACAACAAGGGTATCAAATTTTTCTTGTAGCAGAGGTTTAGGTAGTTGAGGAATTCAACAATGGTGGAAAAAATTTCTTTATGCTTTCTCACCGTCTACGTGAATGGGGAAAACTATGGCCAACAAAGAGAGAATGGTGAGTATCTTCCCAATGGTGAGAATCACCCCCGAGACTGGTGAGAGCACACACATAACACTGCATGGGGTTTGGATGACACTTGGCTCTCCAGGAGCATGTTTCCCCCACACTTGGAACTCTTTCCCCTCCCTTAAGGAACTTAGGATAATTAATATCCTCTTTACAACTTTTAGAATAATAATTGTATATTATTCTCTTGGGTTTAATCTCTTAAGATTAGCCTTTCTTTCCTATAATCTCATCCCTGTCCCTTTCCCTACCCAGTGGAGGTTAGTCCCCCATAAATCTTTCTTCGTGGTCGGTCTACACGTAAAGATGTTTTTATATTAATAATATGAATATTTACATGTACAAAACAATCTCCTAGCCTAATCAACACATAAGCCTACCATCTTATAAATACTTGACTCACTAGCCTACAAAACATGTTACATTCATAATTACAACTGGGGCTCAACCTTGGGATGTTACAACCCCATTACTCCTCATGTGAGTCTGATTAGAAATAAATCATTAGCCTGCATCCATCAACGAAACAATTTCAATTATCCATAAACAACATCATAATACTCTTGATCATATGTCACATATGCATAAATAGAAATACCCAAACCAATACAGTCCACTCCCTGACTCGATTCAGAGTCCAAGGAGGTCCATTGATGCCATCGAAATCCTCGATATGTCAAGTGTCATGCACACTCAGGGGAAACTCATCAATAACATTTGTCAATACATAGAAATCCAATAACATAACATCATAATCCATCAACACCATCATAAGAATCCATAAGTGAACCAACATCCATATATTGAAACCGGATCACTTGAACGCAAGTGTCCTCAAAGAATAAGTCAATAACATGTGCTCGCAAGTGTCAGATGTTACATACACCCCCTCTTATTTTAAACTTCATCACGAAGTTTCACAGTATATAAATGCAGTAAATAAATCTTCTGACAAGATCTAAATGTCTAACTATCAAACAAAAATGGAAATTGTTGGTGCATATCATATGCGTCCTCCCAGGTAACTGAGTGTGGACTATAATTGACCCACCAAACCTTGACCTGATCATTTTTTTGACGTTGTAGGTGTCGAATGTGATGGTCTAGAATGCGGATTGGCTCTGTCGTTAGTGAAACCTGATTCGACTCTTGCAAATAACTCATGCAAATCACATGTGTAGGATCACTAACATAATGTCTCAAAACAGATACATGAAAAACATCGTCCATATGCCTCAAAGAATCAGGCAAGGATAATCGATAGGCCACAAGCCCTTTCTTTTTCACAACTTCGAAAGGTCCCACAAACCTAGGAGAGAGTTTATCACCCTTTCCAAGATTGGTCAAAAGCTTATGTGGTTTCACCCACAAGAAGAC
Organism: Picea sitchensis; assembly: GCA_010110895.2. Classification (NCBI taxonomy): domain Eukaryota; kingdom Viridiplantae; phylum Streptophyta; class Pinopsida; order Pinales; family Pinaceae; genus Picea; species Picea sitchensis. The sequence continues at coordinate 21,644 of SNQJ01S0011948.1, forward strand.
TCAATCACCAACTTCATAACTACGGTCAATGTGATGTGCATCGACATAACTGTTTTTTCAATCTCGATCTTGTTTAATACTTTGTATTATCATTTTCATTTATTATTCCATTTCCTGGATTTCTTCTGGTCCTACCAGGAACCTATCGTCAATTCGATCCTAGCTCAAAGGCGTCTGACATAGTCTCCCATAAAGAAACTCGAATGGCACCATCTTAATGGGGCTTTGATCATTGTTGTTGTACAAAAACTCTACCAGTGGAAAGAACTCTTACCAATGCTTATGTTGGTTCATCAAGTACATATGAAACATATACTCCAAGATTTGGTTTGTTATTTCTATCTGCCCATTTATGTTAGGGTGATAGGTGGTACTAAAGTTAAGTTGGGTTTTGAGCACTCAACACACCCTAAAATCTTTTATGAAATTTTTTTCTCTTTTTGGTACAACTTGTTTTCTTTTGGTCTATGTTCTAATTTTGTGTTCATGTGTCTTCATCGAACAAATTGGATTTGTTTGAACCTTTCAAAGTGAAACCTTTGTTTCTAAAAGAACTTGGAATTATAAGTAAGATTCTACAGCTAAAACTGTGACCTGTGCGCTTATGTTCAGCGTCGAAAAAATCTGATCAAGTAAAATGACCACATAGTAACAATAATCGTCAATCACCAATCCATCATTAGCATTGGTAAAAAGAGCAGTAGATTTGCACTAGTTGTTCGCAAAGAAGATTTAGCAGCTAGTCGATTTCCCATCGACGTCGGTGAAATATGAGAAGGGATAAACATTGACATAGGCCATGTTGAACCTCCGATAGCTGACTACTGATACGTTTGTCTGGGGTCGGTGAATTCTCAAAGATTTAAATCATGGAAAATTTTCACATTGACACATCGTTGATCACCAATCCCTCATGCATTTTCGGCATCACAATTTCCGAAGGGGATAATCCAAGAACACTTGTTTAATCTTATCATCGATCGTCGATCGCCGATAAATTTTCATCATCGGCAGGGTAGGAACTGTTGTTAAAAATATTAGCTAATTAAATTCCTCGATTCTGAATAACACGATTAAACAAAGATGCCAATTTCAAGCACCACATGTCTTTGACGCGTAGGCATTTCGTACGACCGATTTTCATCCCAAGTCACCTTAGGTTTCCATGTGTCCTAGTCACACTTCCAAATCATCATTCCACATCAGCGTTGTATGACAAGATGGGTTGGTGTAGGATTTGTTTCTGAGAGATATCAACGAACATTGTCTAAAGAAAAGTATCGAATCCCGATCCACCCGTTAAGTTAGCGGAACGATGGGGCGTTTTCAGCACGAAATATGATCGAATTCTGCCATTTAATAGGCTAGTTAATGTTTTTCTCCACATACGCTACTACCCCATGTGCCAATTGAACAATGAGAATTTGAAATCGTCAATTAACAACATTATATCCCGTGCCCACACCGCCAACCTATGACTGCATTTAATATTGAACATAATGAGGATCTGGTGACAGATTTTGTAGAACCACACTCACACCCAGAATTGAATAACTAATGCAACAAGGTAAGTATTATATAATTTTAAATCACTATGAAAACTTCAAACACCTCCATTCTGCACACAAGTTTCCCATTTCCATAGAAGCCGAAGAAGTGAAGAGAGCCTCTCAAGAGTTGTGTTTGATTATAAGACTTTCAAAATCTAGCTTAAGCTAGTGCGGAGAAGAGGTATGTGTTAATTTTTATCACTTCGACGGTCGTAATTTTTATGTATCAACATCCTATCTATAACATGATGTCTAACGTTGTTCTATATGTAGGGAAAATTACTCCAAGGAAGCCAATGAACAGACGCTGGTCGAGGGCACCGAAATTAAAGGAAGAATAGATTGGTGAAGGATATTCTCCCAACACGACAAGGTAGTTGGAGTTTTCTCCCAAAGTGGAGCTGGTCATCAAGACATCGACTAAAAACGAATTTGCTCATCCCCCTACTTTCGTTGATACATAAGAAACCACTGGATCAAAAATAATTCTCCAATAGTGGGGAGATTTGTTCAACAGAATCAACTGAAAATATTACCTGGAGTTTATCCCACACAATGAACCAGATTTAACGGTGCTCGATGACTAGGTTTTTCTCGAATATCCAGTGGTTTTGCTTGCAAATGGTATCATGTCGAACTCCATTCTTTCCCTACATTGCAAATTTGAGTTAGATAATCGATCACACAGATGCGCAAAATTTCCTAATCAATGATGAGAATGGAGTATGTGTCAGAGTTTTTCTCCCGACAGAGGTGAAAAAGTACTACAAGATCATGGACCTGAAGGAGTGGTTGAACAAATAATTCATGGTGAATTTATTTGAATTCCATGACATGAGTCGATTTTCCTTCTAGTGGAAGGAAGACAAGAAATTTACAAACCAGAGCAACAGCTAGTATGGGACAGTGAATCTGATGGATGCATATATCTACTTAATGGATCTAATCTGTTGATTATACAGAGAAAAACATTGTGCCAAGTTCTTGGAGGCGTGGATTCCCCTAGCATACACTATGGCTATTTCTAGGAGTAGCTTCAACTAGGGAGAAATTATCTCCAAGAAAATGAGAACCATCATACTAGCGGCCCAGTCACCAAAGGAGGGAGAAGCACCCGCTTTTCACATCGACTCATATCTGCTAGATATAATATGCGCAAGGAATGTCTTCCTCGACATGAATCTGAGATGGAACATCGCAGAGATACCTATACACATCTACTTCAACATCCTATGGGAAAACAGGTACAAGAAATCTTATGCTCTCATTTGTGATGAATTCATTACTCGAATTTATGTCATTATATTCAAAAAGGAATTCCCAAGGCTATTTGTAATGACCAATAAAATGATTTTGAAAGTAGGCCACTCGTACCTAGATGAAACCACAACCTATATATGGGTGTTCGAGGCCACTAGAGCACCACATTTTATCCCCGCTCACATCCCAGACTAGCTCTTCGTAGGAGAAATATTTTACCAGACTATCCTACAGGGCTATAACGCCACTTTGGTTAAGGACAAGAAACAAGCATTCATACCCTACGATTTCCATATAGGGTTTTGTATAGTAAAGGAAAATTATCAATCTAAACAAGAGAGTTTGACTTAGCTAGAATACAAGTTCCCTACAGGTTGGTTTCACAAGCATGACCCTAAAGGACTAGTTCTCCAAAATGCATCACAAGTCTCTTCCTGATGGCCATATGCACATGACAAATTTGAATATGAGATATTTACAGAATGTACTCAGGACTCCGAGGAGTTACTATAGAGAAAAGCTAAACCGAACAAGACTAGGTTCAAAGCTATGATTATGGATGAGTAGGTTGAAAATATAGAACAGTCGTCTCAAGAAGATCTCAGGGTTAGAGAAGAAATCAGAGCAACAGAAACTACAGAGGAACAAAGGAGGAGGTTTTTCTTACTAGAAGGAGCCCAAAGAATCATCGACCATCTAGAGAACGATCCTCAACCAGTAGAAATGACAAGGATCACCCTGATCATCCCAATCACAATTAGAGCGGAGCTAAATGGATCAGAGCCAATACAACTAGAGGAAACCATCGATCTTGAAAATCCTAGAGGTCCATCACCATAGGCTAGATCGTCAGTGATGATTCCAAACCAGTATTAGATTCCAAGAACACCAAGTGAAATGGGTGTACCTCATCCCCTGTTTGATCTAATAACCATCTATGATGATGAAGAGAGTTCATAGGTCTCACTTGTAACTCGGATAGCAATTAAAGAGAAGAAAGAGCATGGGGGAAAATCTGCTCCAAGTCCTGATGAATCAGTTCCAAACCCTCTACAGAGAAACCATGAGGCCAAAATTATCTTAGACACTGAGTTTATCGACCTATTGGGGACCCCGAAAGACAGCTTGAGGGATGATCTAGGTTTAGGTGGACAAAAAGAGAAATTGCAATAGCTAGATATCGTCCCCTAAACATCCAATCACCAAGCAAGTACTTCTCTTATCAATGAATCCTTAATTTTGGCCGATACATCACTAGCCAATGAACATCAAAGGGAGGTCGATCCATCCGAACATATGGAAGAAGTACAAGAACCAGTTCTAGAAAAAATACATATAGGAGGAAGCTTGGTAAACACTCTGAACTAGGGAGAAAAACAAATCCCTGATCCCATTGATGAGGTCGTTGATATACAGACGATTGCTTACAACAAGAAGGGGAAATCTATCATGAGGAGAACCACCAAGAAAATAAGACTCACGTTAGATAGCTCGATTCTCATCACCACAGAGGAGAAGCTGCTCAACACATAACACACAAAGACATCTGAGCTCATTAACGTAGGGATGGATATCAATGATTCCATGTTGGATCAAGAAAAGGGATATGAAAGGGAATTTTCCATTTCACTGAAGGGGCTAGACCATCTGCGCCACTAGGAAAAATATTATCAAGACTCAACACAGGCTCCATTTTTTCTGAAGAGGGAGTTCCAATATGCATATGAAAATTTCACAAGCGGAAGACATATTTTCACTACGTGTGTGGCCGGTTATCAAGAAGATACCCTTATGGAAATGGAAACCTATAAGGACATGGAGAGATGTTATGAAAAGGAATACCAAGCTGTAGAACGAAATGACTACATCAGTGCAGTGTAGAATGGTGACACGTAAAGGAACATGTTATTCAAGTCCTAATGGATAGCAACATTGCCCAGATTAGGAAACAAGTCGAATAATAGGTAAGGATGGCCCAGGAACCTCAATAAGAAATACAGAATAGGTGGGTCGAGTGAGAAAGAAGTTGGGAAAATATCAATCGAGAGAAGAAAGGCATTGGCCTCCTAGAGTTTGGCTCGCCCAAAGACTTCATTGACTTGCATGACATAGTCAAATGACATGCAAAATAGGACTTAGCATGGGGAGTGGAGATCGCACAGGCGGAAAGCATGACATCGGGTAAAATATAGAAGTTTATGAAACACGTGATCAAGGATCGTGTAGTTCTTGAGCATTTAAGTGTTAAATTCATCAAATACAGAGAACATACAGTAGAAGTGAAGGAAACCTTTTCGACCCTGATGGAGCTGCACAGATTCCCATATGATAACACATGTGAGGATCTCTTTGTCAAGTGGACAGAATACAAGAATATTCATTGACTCTAGTAGAAACACGATATTATTTCCATAAAATAAAGAGATCAAGCACCATATGGAAATAGTTTTTTTTCTTAACACAAACTTGTAGCAACTATTTTTAGTTAGTGGTTCTTTATAAATAGGGGGATTGACCTTCTAGGAAAGGTCGATGGTTTTGGGAAACAAACTCTCTTTCTGAGAATTGTAAAGAACTATTTATAAGAAACATTAATTGAGAAGTTTTGTTTAGAACCAGAGACAAAATTGTGTTTTCAATCAAAGGTGTCATGTGATGAAGGCGCGCCCTCTAGGCACATCCGCTCACAGGATCTTTCCTCCTTCCTCGGCCCAAAGAACTGAAATATTCTTCTATTTCCCTATCGGGAAATTTTCACCCACAACAATGCTCTCACGGGATCTCCCTTTCTTCTATCGGGAAATCGGACTTCACGATTTCGCGAGTCCTGTGGTAAATCAATGCTGGCCTTTTACTTTGTTATCAGGGTTCCTCCTATCGGGATTTCAGCACTTGCGATATCACAAAAACTCATTTTACCGATCCCTGATCCCCGATACGCTCCCTTGCTTCCTTATCCTCCCGAGCTAAACCTTTAGTCCACGCAACCTTCCCTTATATGACTGCGGTCGTATACCTTATCGGGATTTTGGGGTTTCTAATATCGAGGTGTATGTGAGTCCTTATTCCCCGGACCCCTGATTCCCGATGCGACGTCTCTGAAATCCTTTCCGCTGTAAACAAAATAAATGGTCGTGATCATTTATTTGGATCAACGGATCCAGGTCTCCCTCATGGTTTCGCGACTTCTAATGTCGAAGTGATTTTACTTCCGTTTTCCCCGATCTCACGAATGTCGATTCCCCGAGAATTGACTTTTCCTTTCGGGGAATTTCCTGACAGCTTCGATCTCACCCACACGTCCTCAAGGATGGATGGTTCTCGTATGCTTCAGGGCTTTCACTCTGGAAATTCCCGATTCCCTTGTTATGACGGGATGACGTCAACTGGGCCCACACGGAGCTCTCCTCTTGTCGGGAAACCCGACTTCGCGGTTTCGATTTACGAGAGTATCCTATCCTCAAGACCTCCGAAACGTCGATCCCCGACTCTCTTCGAAATTCTGAAACGTATCCCAAGTGATGGACGGTTCAGGTTAACCCTCAGGTTTCACCACTTTACAAAACCATGAACACTCACTTACCTGAACCTCGATGACCACATCCTCAATATAGACGACCACACGACACGTGTCCTCCCTGAGATCCTCTGGCTATGATCCTTTCGTTGTTTCGGGGTTCAACAGGTCTCGGATTCTTGTCTTCTGAATCTCCAAAATGTCAATGGACTCTCGATCCCTGCCACCTGTCCCAACAGATGGATGGCTCTGAACTCGTCGGGATTTTCACGACGGATTTCCCCGACTTCTAATCCACATGACTCCCGATTTCCTGAACCCCGATGCCTCGATATCCCGATGCTTCTCGGGGTTCTTACTCTGCTCACGAGGGTTTAAACCCTGTGCAACGCCTGTCATATCGGATGGTTGACGGGTAACTGATCAATGATCCAACGAATCACAACCCCTAGAGCTTGAACTTCGAACGCGGTCGTAACCTCCTCGCTTCTTTGGCAGATCCAACGGATGATGAGATTTTGCAAATATTCTCCACAAGATCCTAACCATCGATCTCTTCCTCTTTGATGTTTTCTATGGGTGAACCCAGTATTCCTCTGTGAAAACAGGTCCTCCTGCGCATAACTTTGCATCACCTGTTCAAACACTCCACGACAAAGACTCCCTATGCTTCTCTTCGACGAGCTTGAAAGCCTTGTCCTTCCTGAGCTTCACACAATTCTGAGTCTACGAGAAGACCCTTGCGCACACTCCTTGCGGAAATCCTCGAACACTTCCAAGTGTTGAGTTCTTTCGACTCTGCACACACCTGCAGTAGCAGTCCTTCAATGCTTCGCTCAGATTCACAATTGAGACTTTCCTTAGCCTGTGCACTCCTTGCACGACTCCTATAACCCAATTTCACTTCTAGGTGAACAAGAACAAGAGTTAAACTATCTGAGCCTTCTGTCAACGCACTCCTTGTGGACGACTTCAACTGCACTCCTTGCAAGAATCCTTGCTCAAATAGAGAAACAATTGAAACTCATTTCTTCTTCCTTTCAGACTTCACTTAGAACATGAAATCATATACACAGCATATCAAAGAAAATGTACAACAGGAAGCAAACATTCATGAGCATATCAATCAACACACATACACAGAGAACAACACAATGCCATGAACTTGAATCAACTTCTTCTGTTAATCCAAATAGCTATACATGGGTGTTTCTACACAGCTCTCTGCTTCTCTTCTATGCTCCAATGCTTCAAATCTCCAGAATAATGTTACAATACACAATGAGGGTGTCTATATCCCGTTTCCCTCTTGCGGTCTCAAACAGTCTAATCTAGAATTAAATTTCTATCTACCTGCATTAACTACTATAAATGCCTCCATCTACTTCAGACGAGAGTGAGGTGCTCAAGGTCTGATTACATTATACCAAGGTGCCTTCATTAAATGATCTCATTTATATTTGGTGCATCAACTTCAAGGGAAAATTCAAAAATTTGGCTAGGTCTGCCCAGCTATCCTTTGTCTTCCGCGTTGGTTCGCTTGATGTGAGGGATGCTCCTGCATCATATTCCCATAAGATTTACTGGTTTGTCACCTGAAAGGGAATTGGAATTTACCATCAAATTAAAACCTAGAACTGAACCAATAGAAAGAATGCCTTATCAGATGTCAACACCCAAGTTACAGGAGTTGAAAATGAAACTAAAAGAGTTGTTGGACCTGGGACTTATGTGTGCAGGTGTGTCACCTTGGGTTGCACCTGTTATTTTCATACAGAAGAAGGATGAGTCATGGAGACTCTATATTGACTACCATCAATTGAACAAGGAAACAATCAAGAACTAGTATATGTTGCCAAGAATAGATAATTTGTGTTACCAAATTAAGGGAGCAACAGTGTTTTCAAAGATCGACTTGAGATCAGGATATCACCAATTATGGAACAAAGAGTAATACATTCCTAAGACCGCATTCAAGATGAGGTTCGGGAATTGCGAGTTTATCGTTTTACCGTTTGGACTGACAAACGCCCCAGGGGTATTTATGAGCTTGATGAATGGGGTGTTCCGCGAATACCTGGAAAAGTTTGTTCATGTATTGATTGATGACATTTTGATATATTCTTAGATGACGGAAGAACATGAAGAACATTTGTGCTTGGTACTACATTGTTTAGGAGAGAACACATTATATGGGAAATTATCGAAATAATATTTTTATCAATCAAGGATTCATTATTTGGGGCATGTTATCTCCAACGAATGTATCGTTGTGGATCCATAAAAGGTAGAGGATATTATGGAATGGTCTATGCCGACAAATGTACCATAAGTATGTAGCTCCATAGGATTAGATGGATATAATTGATGGTCTGTTGAAGGTTTTTCGAAGATAGCAAATTCGATCACAAAATTGTAGAAGAAAACAAGAAGTTTGTATGGACCGAGAAATGCACAAAAGCATTTTGAAGTCTCAAGGAGTTGTTGACGAAAACTTCGATACTAAGGGTCCCTAACATGGATGAGGACTTCTTGATATGCACAGACACATCCAAGGAAGGCTTAGGTAGAGTCTTGATGCAAGACGGTCAATTGATCTCTTACATATCTAGGAAACTAAGAAAGCATGAGGAGAACCAAGCGATGCACGATTTGGATTTTTGGCCATTGTGTATGCCCTAAGAATGTGGAAAAAATACCTAATTGGATGGAAATTTGAACTAAAAATAGATCACTGTGGTTTGCAACACATTTTTATGCAAAGTGACATGAACATGCGACAAGGGCGTTGGTTAGAACTTCTTAGCGACTACGATTTTTAGATTACCTACCTAAAAGGAACAATAAACAGAGTGGCATATGCATTGAGTCAAAGACCACGCATATTTTCGGTGATACCCCTTCAGATGAATATTCGTGAAAATATTCTAACTACAACGCGACGATGATTGGTATAAAGAGGTGAAGGAAAATATTGGAAAAGAAACCATGTTCTTACCAAAATTTGAGATATTTATTGTGGACAACGATGGATTAATTAGGTATAATAACATGATTTGAGTACCAGATAACAATGAATTGAGAAGTTTGATATTAATCGATGCTCATAGAGCAGTGTACATGGCTCATCTAGGAGTCATGAATATGATGACATACCTTAAGCCTTTATTCTTCTGGAAAGGAATGAAGGAAGACATATCCAAATACATGGAGAGATGTCTAGAATGTTAGCAAGTGAAGGATGAACATATGCATCTATAAGGATTACTACAACCACACAGTATTCCATAATTGAAGTGGGAGGTCATTTTGATGGAATTTATTGTGAGATTTCCACTGATGACAAGGAGGCATGAATTGATTTTCATGGTAGTTGACACTCTGACGAAGAGTGCACATTTTATTCTTGTGCATACGACGTATTAGGTGCCAGACATAACTAGAGTTTTTATTAGTGATATTGTGAGATTGTATGGCATACCTAAAAGGATCATATTCGGTCGAGGATCGATGTTTACAGGACGATTTTGGACTAGTTCCTAAGAGGCCTTGGGAACCCAATGTTGAGGGATCTGAGATCCCTTTAACTCAACAGTAGGAACCAAACCCTTCTTAGAGTCCCAACTAAACTTTGCAGTGTTTGATGGGTGGAATGGTTCTCCAGATATTTCGATCTGTCTAATTTATCGATGGTCTTTACTTAGTGATTAACATGATATCTTTCTGTGAAAGTTCCTCCTTTAGATTAAACGTTTTGTTTTGTCTTTTCTTTTATTAGATGAGTCTGATAAAATGATGTGTGCAGGTATAAACCAACTGATATAAGGGATTCTTAACTACTGAAGAAGGATAAGACTGGGATAACCCTAGTGCTCAAGCATGAAAAAAATGATATTCACACCTATTACAAGTCTAGTAATAATACATTAACTTGTTGGTATTTCAACAGTGACTGAGATACAATTATTGAAATAAAATACACATGCAATAAGATGAGTGCAAGAAAAATAGTCTCCTTAGCTCTACCAACAATCACACATTAACACAACGATTTGATTTTCATCATTCAGAACAAAATAAATGTTAGCTATTGAAACACATAGCTTATTAATAGATTAAAAAACTCTTACTTGTTACAGCATCAACTACTAAAATAAAAGTTGGAAGTAATTCCTCCTCAATCCAATCACATGATGATGTAGGCGCGCTCTCTAGGCACATCCACTCACAGGATCTTTCCTCCTTCCTTGGACCAAAGAATTGAAAGGTTCTTCTATTTCCCTATCAGGAGATTTTCACCCACAACAATGCTCTCACGGGATCTCCCTTTCTTCTATCGGGAAATCGGACTTCGCGATTTCATGAGTCCTATGGTAAATCAATGCTGGCCTTTTATTTTGTTATCGGGGTTCCTCCTATCGGTATTTTGGCACTTGCGATGTTCAAACAACTCATTTTACCAATCCCCGATCCTCGATACGCTCCCCTGCTGCCTTAGCCTCCCAGGCTAAACCTTTAGTCCATGTGACCTTCCCTTATATGACCGCGGTCATATACCTTATCGGGAGTTCGTGGTTTCTAATATCGAGGTGTATGTGAGTCCTTATTCCCCGAACCCCCGATTCTCGATGCGACGTCTCTGAAAGCCTTTCCGCCGTAAACAAAATCAACGACCGTGATCGTTTATTTGGATCAATGGCTTCAGGTCTCCCTCGGGGTTTCACGACTTCTAATGTCAAAGTGCTTTTACTTCCGTTTTCCCCGATCTCACGAATGTCAATTCCCCGACAATTGAATTTTCCTTTCGGGGAATTTCCCGACGGCTTCGATCTCACCCACGCGTCCTCAAGGATGGATGGTTCTCATATGCTTCGGGGATTTCACTCTGGAAATTCCCGATTCCCTTGTTATGACAGGACGATGTCATATGGGCCCACACAGATCTCTCCTCTTGTCGGGAAACCGGACTTCGCTGTTTCGATTTGTGAGAGTATCCTGTCCTCAGGACCTCCGAAACACCGATCCCCGACTCTCTTCGAAATTCTGACATGCGTCCCAAGTGATGGACGGTTCAGGTTAACCCTCAGGTTTCGCCACTTTACAAAACCATGAACACTCACTTACCTGAACCCCGATGACCACATCCCCAATCTAGATGACCACACGACACGTGTCCTCCCTGAGATCCTCCGGCTATGATCCTTCCACCATTTCTAGGTTCAACAGGTCTCAGATTCTTGTCTTCTGAATCTTCGAAATGCCGATGGAATCTCGATCCCTGCCACCTGTCCCAACAGATGGACGGCTCTAAACTAGTCGAGATTTTCACAACGGATTTCCTCGACTTCTAATCCATGTGACTCCCGATTTCCCGAACCCCGATGCCTCGATATCCCGATGCTTCTCGGGGTTCTTACTTTTCTCACGAGGGTTTAAACTCTGTGCAACTCCTATTAGATCGGACGACTGACGGGTAACTGATCAACGATCCAACAACTCACGACCCCTAGAGCTTGAACTTTGAACGCGGTCGTAACCTCCTCGCTTCTTTGGCAGATCCAACGAATGACGGGATTTTGCAAATCTTCTCCACAAGATCCTAACCGTCGATCTCTTCCTCTTTGATGTTTTCTATGGGTGAACCCAATATTCCTCTTTGAAAACTGGTCCTCCTGCACATAACTTTGCAGTGCTTGTTCAAACACTCCATGACACAGACTCCCTGTGCTTCTCTTCGACGAGCTTGAAAGCCTTGTCCTTCCTGAGCTTCACACAATTCCGATTCTATGAGAAGACCCTTGCGTGCACTCCTTGTGGCAATCCTCGAACACTTCCAAGTGTTGAGTTCTTTCGACTCTGCACACACGTGCAGCAACAATCCTTCAATGCTTCACTGAGATTCACAACTGAGACTTTCCTTAGCCTGCGCACTCCTTGCACGACTCCTATAACCCAATTTCACTTCTGGGTGAACGAGAACAAGAGTTAAACTATCTGAGCCTTCTGTCAACGCACTCCTTGTAGACGACTTCAACTCCACTCCTTGCAGGAATCCTTGCTCAGATAGAGAAACAATTGAAACTCATTTCTTCTTCCTTTCAGACTTCACTTAGAACATGAAATCATATACACATCATATCAAAGAAAATGTACAACAGGAAGCAAACATTCATGAGCATATCAATCAACACACATACACAGAGAACAACACAATGCCATGAACTTGAATCAACTTCTTCTATTAATCCAAATAACTATACATGGGTGTTTCTACACAACTCTCTTCTTCTCTTCTATGCTCCAATGCTTCAACTCTCCAGAATAATGTTACAATACACAATGAGGGTGTCTATATCTTGTTTCCCTCTTGCACTCTCAAACAGTCTAATCTAGAATTAAATTTCTATCTACCTGCATTAACTACTATAAATGCCTCCATCTACTTCAGACGAGAGCGGAGTGCTCAAGGTATGATTACATTATACCAAGGCGCCTTCATTAAATGATCTGATTTATATTTGGCGCATCAACTTCAAGGGAAAATTCAAAAATTTGGCTGGGTCTGCCCAACTGTCCTTTGTCTTCCTCACTGGCTTGCTTGATGTGAGGGATGCTCCTGCATTAGAATACGTCTGCAAACCCTTGTACTAACCGTAAGGTTTTCTAGTCCCTCTTCCATGCCCTTTTCATTGAGAACTATGATTGCATATAACTTTCATCCCTTGCGTATGCTCTTCCATAGTTGTAGGGAAGAAATGAACCTTATGGAAACTCCCTGGTTTCTTCCTACAATCACCCGTCTATCTCCCTCATCATCGGTCAAACTCAAATGTTTCGTCTTACAGTTGAGTATCACATCATTCGATTTCAACCAGTCCATATTGATGATGGTGTCATAAGATCCAAAGGTCATGATGTATAGGTTGGCCTTGGTTATAAAGTCTCCCAGGTTGAAGCTACAGCCTGTAACCTTTTCTCAGACCTTTTTATTGGCTCCCGAATCCATTTCCACGTAGCTAAACTTGTCCTATTCGACTACCTTTACCTTAATTATTTTTATCACTGTTTTGGGCTCTAAAGATGTCTTAAAATATAACCTCTATGCATCATCCAAATGTAGGCATTGGCACAAGTGTTTTACTTGTCGCCTACGTAGGTTCTTACCTTCCATTTTCAATACCCATCCTCCAGATATGAAACCCTTGCAAAGGGACATCAATCGTAACAAAAAGAACAAAAATTGTTCCGTTCAAATTAATAGCAAAAGGAACAATAATCGTGACAAGGGAATGTCAATCGTTATATTGGGTCGAACTAATGTTGTATTAATTGAGTTGTAGTACTTGCCCAACTATCTAATTTTTCAACCCGGGGTTCATAAACTGATGAAGCACATGCAAATTATATGCAATATTGAAGTGAGACTAATCTAATATAATGTTTAAGCTACAACTAAAATTGAATCATTAATATAACACATGACTGAAATAGAATCCTTAATATAACACACGACTGGAATTGAATCATTAGTCTAACACACGACTTGAATTGAAATTAATCTAACACACAACTGGAATTGAAATTAATCTAGTTGCGTAAATAAAATTACTCTAAGAATGGGAAATTGCATGAAGGAAGTAATCTAGAAATGGAGAACTACATGAAGGAAAAACAAGTACAACATGTGAAGAGTTGAATGGCACAACAACATATTTGAGCTCACGCCAATGAAGCAATCTAACATTATAATAATCAAATCAATCTTCATAACAAAATAATGAAAGCATGAAAACCAAAACCATGAATCAAAGCTAAGAATCCCTTTCTCTTTCGAATCCTAATGACTACTCTGATTCTAATTACATAATTTAACTGCATCCTAATTTCTCTTCTACTTGAATCCTCATGAAGAGAGAGCACTCTCTTTTATAAATACACAACATGTAACCAAACCTGGAAATGGTACTTATCTTTTAATTAAAGTACACCAACTGCGTGCAGACCTTCCACAAACCTCCCAGGCTTAGACCACACTGCTCATCAGTCTCAGCAGTGATTCACCTCCGAGCTGTGACTAAAACCCACCGACAAGGGACTCCTAGGCTAGACTGGGACAACAGGAAGTTGCATAGTACAACAGGAAGGATTTCCTCGAAGGAGCCACTTATGCCCATATCTCACAGACTCTCATTCCCCACATGCTTGTTCCACCCCATGAGTGTACACCTTCACTGTCACACATTCCATCGGTTGCTACACCTCCCTTTACATGGCTTCAAAAATAGGTCGGATCATGAATTCTCATAGTTTTGTAGCTGCTACTGGACTTCCTCTAGGAGATCTCACTTCCTCAACACACTCTCTCACCTGGAGAGATTTTCTCACAGGCCTAACAACCTGCTTCTTCACTCTTGCTCCTCAACACATGAGCATGGTGATGGAAACAACATAAAATGGACATGGGGAAATGGTACTGATAGGACAATACACAAGAAACTTGCAGGTGTAGGTACAACAAGGGTATCAAATTTGTCTTGTAGTAGAGGTTCAGGTGGTTGAGGAATTTAACAGTGGTAGACAAGATTTCTTTATGCTTTCTCACTATCTACGTGAATGGGGAAAACTATGGCCAACAAAGAGAGAATGGTGAGTATCTTCCCAATGGTGAGAATCACCCCCGAGACTAGTGAGAGCACCCCCATAAAAATGCATGGGGTTTGGATGTCACTTGGCTCTCCAGGAGCACGTTTCCCCCCCACTTGGAACTCTTTACCCTCCCTAAAGGAACTTAGGATAATTAATATCCTCTTTACAACTTTTAGAATAATAATTGTATATTATTCTCTTGGGTTTAATCTCTTAAGATTAGCCTCTCTTTCCCAGAATCTCATCCTCGTCCCTTTCCCTACCCAGTGGAGGTTAGTCCCCCATAAATATTTCTTCGTGGTTGGTCTACACGCAACGATATTTTTATATTAATAATATGAATATTTACATGTACAAAACAATCTCCTAGCCTAATCAACACATAAGCCTACCGTCTTATAAATACTTGACTCACTAGCCTACAAAACATGTTACATTCATAATTTCAACTGGGGCTCGACCTTGGGATGTTACAACCCAATTACTCCTTATGTGAGTCTGATTAGCAAGAAATCATTAGCCTACATCCATCAATGAAACAATTTCAATGATCCATAAACAACATCATAATACTCCTGATCATATGTCACATATGCATAAATAGAAATACCCAAACCAATACAGCCCACTCCCTGACTCGATTTAGATTCCAAGGAGGTCCATTAATTCTATCGACATCCTCAATATGTCAAGTGTCATGCACACTCAGGGGAAACTCATCAATAACATCTGTCAATACATAGAAATTCAATAACATAACATCATAATCTATCAACACCATCATAAGAATCCATAAGTGAACCAACATCCATATATTGAAGCCGGATCATTTGAATGAAAGTGTCCTCAAAGAATAAGTCAATAACATGTTCTCGCAAGTGTCGGATGTTACATACCCCCCCTCTTATTTTAAACTTCATCACGAAGTTTCACAGTATATAAATGCAGTAAATAAAGCATCTGACAAGATCTAAATATCTAACTATCAAACAAAAATGGAAACTATTGGTGCATATCATATGCGTCCTCCCAGGTAACCGAGTGTGGACTATAATTGACCCGCTGAACCTTGACCAGATCATTTGTTCAACGTTGTAGATGTCGAATGTGATGGTCTAGAATGCAGATTGGCTCTGTCGTGACTGAACCCTCATTCGACACTTGCAAATAACTCACGCAAATCACATGTGTAGGATCACTAACATAATGTCTCAAAACAGATACATGAAAAACATCGTGCATACGCCTCAAATAATCAGGCAAGGATAATCGATAGGCCACAAGCCCTTTCTTTTTCACAACTTCGAAAGGTCCCGCAAACCTAGGAGAGATTTTATCACCCTTTCCAAGATTGGTCAAACTCTTATGTGGTTTCACCTGCAAGAAGACTCAATCACCAACTTCATAACTACGGTCAATGCGATGCGCATCGACATAACTCTTTTTTCGATCTCAATCTTGTTTAATACTTTGTATTATCATTTTCATTTATTCTTCCATTTCTTGGATTTCTTCTGGTCCTACCAGGACCCTATTGTCAAGTTGATCCTAGCTCAAACGCATCTGACATAGTCTCCCATAAAGAAACTCGAATGGCGCCATCTTAATGGGGCTTTGATTGTTGTTGTTGTACAAAAACTCTACCAGTGGAAAGAACTCTTCCCAATGATTTTGTTGGTCCATCACGTACATATGAAACATATACTCCAAGATTTGGTTTGTTATTTCTATATGTCCATTTGTGTTAGGGTGATAGGTGGTACTAAAGTTAAGTTGGGTTTTGAGTGATCAACACACCCTCAAAGTTTTTATGAAATTTTTTTCTCTTTTTGGTACAACTTGTTTTCTTTTAGTCTATGTTCTAATTTTGTGTTCATGTGTCTTCATCGAACAAATTGGATTTGTTTGAACCTGTCAAAGTGAAACCTTTGTTTCTAAAAGAACTTGTAATTCTAATTAAGAATCTGCAGCTAAAATTGTGACCCGTGCGCTTATGTTCGACATCGAAAAAATCTGATCAAGTAAGATGATCACATAGTAACAATAATCGTCAATCGCCAATACATCATTGGCATCGGTAAAAAGAGGAGTAGATTTGCACTAGTTGTTCACAAAGAAGATTTAGGAGCTAGCCGATTTCCCATCGACATCGGTGAAATACGAGAAGGGATAAACATTGACATAGTCCATGTTGAACCTTCGATAGCTGATTACTGATACGTTTGTTCAAGGTCGGTGAATTTTAAAATATTTAAATCACGAAATTTTTTCACATTGACACATTGTCGATCACCAATCCCTGAAGCATTTTCGGCATCACAATTTTCGAAGGGGGTAATCCAAGAACACTTGTTTAATCTTGTCATCGATCACCGATGAATTTTCGGCATCGGCAGGGTAGGACCTGTTGTTAAAACTCTTAGCTAATTAAATTCCTCGATTCTGAATAACACGATTAAACGAAGATGCCAATTTCAAGCACCACATGTATTTGCTGCGTAGGCATTTTGTACGACCGATTTTCATCCTGAGACACCTTAGGTTTCCACGTGTCCTAGTCACACTTCCAAATCATCATTCCACATCATCGTTGTATGACAAGATGGGTTGGTGTAGGATTTGTTTCTGAGAGATATCAATGAACATTGTCTAAAGAAAAGTATCGAATCCCGATCCACCCGTTAAGTTAGCGGAACGATGGGACGTTTTCAACATGAAATATGATCGAATTCTGCCATTTAATAGGCTAGTTAATATTTTTCTCTACATACGCTACTACCCCATGTGACAATTGAACAACGAGAATTTGAAATCGTCAATTAAAAACATTATATCCCGCGCCCACACTGCCAACCTATGACTGCATTTAGTATTGAACATAATGAGGATCTGGCAACAGATTTTGTAGAACCACACTCACACCCAGAATTGAATAACTGATGCAACAAGGTAAGTATTATCTTTTTTTAAATCACTATGAAAACTTCAAACACCTCCATTCTGCACACAAGTTTCCCATTTCCAAAGAAGCCGAAGAAGTGAAGAGAGCCTCTCAAGAGTTGTGTTTGATTATAAGACTTTCAAAATCTAGCTTAAGCTAGTGCGGAGAAGAGGTATGTGTTAATTTTTATCAGTTCGACGGTCGTAATTTTTATGTATCAACATCCTATCTATAACATGGTGTCTAACATTGTTCTATCTGTAGGGAAAATTCCTCCAAGGAAGCCAATGACCAGACGCTGGTCGAGGGCACCGAAATTAAAGGAAGAAGAGATTGGTGAAGGATATTCTCCCGACACGACAAGGAAGTTGGAGTTTTCTCCCAAAGTGGAGTCGGTCATCAAGACATCGACTAAAAAGGAATTTTCTCAGCCCCCTACTTTCGTTGATACATAAGAAACCACTGGATCAAAAATAATTCTCCCATAGTGGGGAGATTTGTTCAACAAAATCAACTGAGAACATTACCTGGTGTTTATCCCACACAATGACCCAGATGTAAGGGTGCTCGATGACTAGGTTTTTCCCAAATATCCAGTGGTTGTGATTGCAGATGGTATCATGTCGAACTCCATTCTTACCCTACATTGGGAATTTGAGTTAGATAATCAATCACATATATGTGAAAAATTTCCTAATCAATGATGAGAATGGAGTATGTGTCGGAGTTTTTCTCCCAACAGAGGTTAAAAAGTACTACAAGATCAGGGACCTGAAGGAGTGGTTGAACAAATAATTCATGGTGAAGTTCTTTGAATTCCATGACACGAATCGATTTTCCTCCTAGTGGAAGGAAGACAAGAAATTTACAAACCAGAGCAATAACTAGTATGAGACACTGAATTTGATGGATGCATATATATACTTAATGGCTCTAATCTGTTGATTATATGGAGAAACACATTGTGCCAAGTTCTCAGAGGCGTGGATTTCCCTAGCATACACTATGGATATTTCTAGGAGTAGCTTCAACTAGGGAAAAATTATCTCCAAGAAAATGAGAACCATCATACTAGAGGCCCAGTCACCAAAGGAGGGAGAAGCACCCTCTTTTCACATGGCCTCATATCTGCTAGATATAATCTGCGCAAGGAATGTCTTCGTCATCATGAATCTGAGCTGGCACATCGCAGAGATGCCTATACACATCTACTTCAACATCCTATGGGAAAATAGGTACAAGAAATCTTATGCTCTCATTTGTGATGAATTCATTACTCGAATTTATTTCATTATATTCAAAAAGGAATTCCCAACGCTATTTGTAATGGCCAAGAAAATGATTTTGAAAGTAGGCCACTGGTACCTAAATGAAACCACAACCTATATATGGGTGTTTGGGGCCACCAGAGCACCACATTTGATCCTTGTTCACCTCCCAGACTGGCTCTTCGTAGGAGAAAACTGTTACCATACTATCCTACAGGGCTATAACGCCACTTTGGTTAAGGACAAGAAACAATCATTCATACCCTACGATTTCCATATAGGGTTTTGTATAGTAAAGGAAACTTCTCAAGCTAAACAAGAGGGTTTGACTTAGCTGGAATACAAGTTCCCAACAGGTTGGTTTCACAAGCATGACCCTAAAGGACTAGTTCTCCAAAATGCATCACAAGTCTCTTCTCAATGGCCATATGCACATGACAAGTTTGAAGATGAGATCTTTACAGAATGTGCTCAGGACTGGGAGGAGTTGCTATAGAGAAAATCTAACCTGAACAAGACTAGGTTCAAAGCTATGATTATGGATGAGCAGGTCGAAAATATAGAACAATCGGCTCAAGAAGATCTCAGGGTTAGAGAAGAAATCAGAGCAACAGAAACTATAGAGGCACAAAGGAGGAGGTTTTTCTTACTAGAAGGAGCCCAAAGAATCATCGACCCTTTAGAGAATGATCCTCAACCAGTATAAATGACAAGGATCACCCTGATTGACCCAATCAAAATTAGAGAGGAGCTAAATGGATCAGAGCCAATACAACTGGAGGAAACCATTGGTCTTGAAAATCCTAGAGGTCCATCACCATAGGCTAGAGCGTTAGTGACGATTCCAAACCAGTATTAAATTCCAAGAACACCAGGTGAAATGGGTGTACCTAATCCCCCGTTTGATCTAATAACCATCTATGATGATGAAGAGAGTTCATAGGTCTCACTTGTAACTCTGATACCAATTAAAGAGAAGAAAGAGCGTGGTGGAACATCTACTCCAAGTTCTGATGAATCAGTTCCAAACCCTCTACAGAGCAACCATGAGGAAAAATTTATCTTAGACACTAAGCTTATCGACCTATTAGGGACTCCGAAAGACAACTCGAGGGATGATCTAGGTTTAGGTGGACAAAAAGAGAAATTGCAATAGCTAGATATCGTCCCCTCAACATCCGATCACCAAGAAAGTACTTCTCTTATCAATAAATCCTTAATTTTGGCTGATACCTCACCAGTCGATGAACATCAGAGGGAGGTCGATCCACACGAACATATGGAAGAAGTACAAGAACCTATTCTAGAACAAATACATATAGGAGGAAGCTTGGGAAACACTCTGAACTGGGGAGAAAAACAAATCCCTGATCCCATTGATGAGGTCGTTGATATACAAATGATTGCTTACGACAAGAAGGGGAAATCTATCATGAGGAGAACCACCAAGAAAATAAGACTCACGTTGGATAGCTCGATTCTCATCACCATAGAGGAGAAGCTGCTCAACACATAACACACAAAAACATCTGAGCTCATTGACGCGGGGATGGCTATCACTGATGCCATGTTGGATCGAGAAAAGGGAGATGAAAAGGAGTTGGCTATTGCACTGAAGGAGCTAGACCATCTGTGCCACTTGGAAAAATATTACCAAAACTCAACACAGGCTACATTTTTTCTGAAGAGGGAGTTCCAAGATGCATATGAAAATTTCACAAGAGGAAGACATATTTTCACTGTGTGTGTGGCCGATTATCAAGAAGATACCCTTATGGAAATGGAAACCTATAAGGACATGGATAGATTTTATGAAAAGGCATACCAAGCTGTAGAATGATTTGACTACATCAGTGCAGTGTAGAATGGTGACACACAGAGGAGCATGTTATTCGAGTCCTAATGGATAGCAGCATTGCCTAGATTAGGAAAGAAGTCAAATACTAGGTAAGGATGGCCCAGGAACCTCAACAAGAAATACAAAAGAGGTGGGTCGAGTGAGAAAGAAGTTGGGAAAATATCAATCGAGAGAAGAAAGGCATTGAACTCCTAGAGTTTGGCTCGCCCGAAGACTTCATTGACTTGCATGCCATAGTCAAATGACATGCAAAACAATACTTAGCATGGGGAGTGGAGATCGTACAGGCGGAAAGCATGAGATCGGGTAAAATATAGAAGTTTATGGAACATCTGATCAATGATCGTGTAGTTCTAGAGCATTTAAGTGTTAAATTCATCAAACAAAGAGAACATGCAATAGAAGTGAAGGAAACTTTTTCGACCCTGATGGAGCAGCACAGATTCCCATATGATAACACATGCGAGGATCTCTTCATCAAGTGGTCAAAATATGAGAATAGACATTCACTCTAGTAGAAACACGATATTATTTCCACAAAACAAAGAGATCAAGCACCATATGGCAATAGTTTTTTTTCTTAACACAAACTTGTAGCAACTACTTTTAGTTAGTGATTCTTTATAAATAGGGGGATTGACCTTTTAGGAAAGGTAGATGGTTTTGGGAAAGGGACTCTCTTTTTGAGAATTGTAAAGAACTATTTCTAAGAAACATTAATTGAGAAGTTTTGTTTAGAACCAGAGACAAAATTGTGTTTTCAATCAAAGGTGTTATGTGATTGGATTGAGGAGGAATTACTTCCAACTTTTATTTTAGTAGTTGATGTTGTAACAAGTAAGAGTTTATGAATCTATTGGTAAACTATTTGTTTCAATAGTTTACATTTGTTTTGTTCTTAATGATGAAAATCAAATGGTTGTGTTAATGTGTGATTGTTGGTAGAGCTAAGGAGACTATTTTTCTTGCACTCATCTTATTGCATGTGTATTTTCTTTCAATAATTGTATCTCAGTCACTGTTGAAATACCAACAAGTTAATGTATTATTACTAGACTTGTAATAGGTGTGAATATCATTTTTATCATGCTTGAGCACTAGGGTTATCCTAGTCTTATCCTTCTTCAGTAGTTAAGAATCCCTTATATCAGTTGGTTTATACCTGCACACCTCATTTTATCAGACTCATCTAATAAAAAGAAAGACAAAAGATAATGTTTAATCTAAAGGAGGAACTTTCACATAAATATATCCTGTCAATCACTAAGTAAAGACCATCGATAAATTAGACAGATCGAAAGATCTGGAGAACCATTCCACCCATCAAACACTGCAGAGTTTAGTTGGGAATCTAAGGCGGGTTTGGTTCCTACTGTTGAGTTAAAGGGATATCGGATCCCTCAACATTGGGTTCCTAAGGCCTCTTAGAAACTAGCCCAAAATCGTCCTGTAAACATCGATCCTCGATCGAATATGATCCTTTTAGGTACGACATACAATCTCACAATATCATTGATAAAAACTCTAGTTATGTCTAGCGCCTGATACATCGTATGCATAAGAATAAAATGTGCACTCTTCATCAGAGTGTCAACTACCATGAAAATCGATTCGTGCCTCCTTATCGTCAATGGAAATCTCACAATAAATTCCATCAAAATGACCTCCCACTTCGATTATGGAATAGTGTGTGGTTGTAGTAATCTTGATAGATGTCTATGTTCATCCTTCACTTTCTAACATTCTAGACATCTCTCCATGTATTTGACTATGTCTTCCTTCATTCCTTTCCAAAAGAATACGGGCTTAAGGTATGTCGTCATATTCATGACTCTTGGATGAGCCATGTACACTGCTCTATGAGCATCGATTAATATCAAACTTCTTAATTCATTGTTATCTGGTACTCAAATCAGATTATTATACCTAATTAATCTGTCGTTGTTCACAATAAATATCTCAAATTTTGGTATGAACATGGTTTCTTTTCCAATATTTTCCTTCACCACTTTATACCAATCATCGTCGCTTTGTAGTTAGAATATTTTCACGAATAATCGTCTGAAGGGGTATCACCAAAAATATGCGTGGTCTCTGACTCAATTCATATGTCACTCTGTTTATTGTTCCTTTTAGGTAGGGAATCTCAAAATCGTACTCGCTAAGAAGTTCTAACCAACACCTTTGTTGCATGTTCAAGTCACTTTGTGTAAAAATGTGTTGCAAACCACAGTGATCTGTTTTTAGTTCAAATTTCCATCCAATTAGGTAATTTTTCCACACTCTTGGGGCATACACAATGCCCAAAAATCCAAATCATGCATCGCTTAGTTCTCCTCATGCTTTCTTAGTTTCCTAGATATGTAAGCGATCAATTGACCGTCTTGCATCAAGACTTTGCGTAAGCCTTCCTTGGATGTGTCTGTGCATAGCAAGAAGTCCTCATCCATGTTAGGGACCCTTAGTATTGAATTTTTCATCAACAAATCCTTGAGACTTCAAAATGCTTTTGTGCATTTCTCGGTCCATACAAACTTCTTGTTTTTCTTCTGCAATTTTGTGATAGGATTTGCTATCTTTGAAAAACCTTCAACAAACAATCGATAATATCCAGCTAATCCTATGAAGCTACATACTTCTGGTACATTCGTCAGCATAAGCCATTCCATAATATCCTCTACCTTTTATGGATCCACAACAATGCCTTCATTGGAGATAACATGCCCCAAATAATGAATCCTTGATTGATAAAAATATTATTTCGATAATTTCCCATATAATTTGTTCTCTTGTAAACAATGTAGTACCAAGCACAAATGTTCTGCATGTTCTTCTGTCATCTGAGAATATATCAAATTGTCATCAATCAATACATGAACAAAATTTTCCAGGTATTCGCGGAACACCCCATTCATGAAGCTCATAAATACCCTGGGGCCAGTCCAAACGATAAAATGATAAACTCGCAATTCCCGAACCTTGTCTTGAATGAAGTATTAGGAATGTCTTCCTCTTTGGTCCATAATTGGTGATATCCTGATCTCAAGTCGATGTTCAAAAACACTGTCGCTCCGCATGAATTTGGTGAAACAAATCGTTTATTCTTGGCATGGATACTGGTTGTCGCTCCCTTAATTTGGTAACACAAATCATCTATTCTTGGCAACGGATACTAGTTCTTGATTGTTTCCTTGTTCAATTGATGGTAGTCAATATAGAGTCTCCATGACTCATCCTTCTTCTGTATGAAAATAACAGGTGCAACCCAAGGTGACACACCTGCACGCATAAGTCCCAGGTCCAACAACCCTTTTAGTTGCATTTTCAACTCCTGTAACGCAAGTGTCGACATTTGATAAGGCATTCTTTCTATTGGTTCAGTTCTAGGTTTTAGTTTGATGGTAAATTCCAATTCCCTTTCAGGTGACAAACCGATAAATCTTCTGGGAATACGTCTGCAAACTCTCGTACTACTAGAAGGTTCTCTAGTCCCTCTTCCATGCCATTTTCATTTAGAACTATGATTGCATATAAATTTCATCCCTTGCACATGCTCTTCCATAGTTGTAGGGAAGAAATGAACCTTATGGAAACTCCCAGGTTTCTTCCTACAATCATCCGTCTATCTCCCTCATCATCGGTCAAACTCAAATGTTCATCTTACAGTTGAGTATCACATCATTCGATTCCAACCAGTCCATATTGATCATGGTGTCATAAGATCCAAAGATCGTGATGTATAGGTTGGCCTTGGTTATAAAGTCTCCCAAGTTGAAGCTACAGTCCGTAACCTTTCCTCAGACCTTTTTCTTGGCTCCGGAATCCATTTCCAAGTAGCTAAACTTGTCCTATTCAACTACCTTTACCTTAGTTATTTTTATCATTGTGTTGGGCTCTAAAGATGTCTTAAAATATAACCTCTATGCATCATCCAAGTGTAGGCACTGGCACAAGGGTTTTACTTGTCGCCTACATAGGTTCTTACCTTCCACTTTCAATACCCATCTTCTCGATATGAAACCCTTGCAAAGGGACATCAATCGTAACAAAAGGAACAAAAATTGTTCCTTTCAAATGAATAGAAAAAGGAACAACAATTGTGACAAGGGAACGACAATCATTATATTGGGTCAAACTAATGTTGTATTAATTGAGTTGTAGTACTTGCCCAACTATCTAATTTGTCAACCCGGGGTTCGTAAACTGACGAAGTACATGCAAAGTATATGCAAGATTGAAACGAGACTAATCTAATCTAATGTTTAAGCTACAACTGAAATTGAATCATTAATCTAACACACGACTGAAATAGAATCATTAATATAACACACAATTGGAATTGAATCATTAGTCTAACACACAACTGGAATTGAAATTAATCTAACACACGACTAGAATTGAAATTAATCTAGTTGCATAAATGAAATTACTCTAAGAATGAGAAATTGCGTGAAGGAAGCAATCTAGAAATGGAGAACTACATGAAGGAAAAACAAGTACAACATGTGAAAATTTGAATGGCACAACAACATATGTGATCTCACGCCAATGAAACAATCTAACATTATAATAATCAAATCAATCTTCATAACAAAATAATGAAAGCATGAAAACCAAAACCATGAATCAAAGCTAAGAATCCCTTTCTCTTTCGAATCCTAATGACTACTTTGATTCTAATTAAATAATCTAACTGCATCCTAATTCCTCTTCTACTTGAATCCTCATGAAGAGAGAGCACTCTCTTTTATTATAGATCCACTTTTCTCTCAACCTATTTCCCATTATTACAAAATCTAATCCCTGCAAATCCTCACACATATCTCTCATATATCTTGGATAAGATATTCCAACCAAATCTCCATGATATTCTCCTTGGTATAAGCTTGAATAATCTCCTCAAATATTGAAATGGTGGAGGAAGTATTCGATAAGTCCTTTGAATTAATCCTTCTCATATTCCTACACATTACAAAGCTCACACATATTTGAGATATATATGAAAACATGTTGATTTTCTAACATTTAATCACAAATTCTTTTAAATACTAAAATGAATAAAGTGGAGAAAAATAAGGTGAAACCCAGGTATATTTATGGAAATGATGTCATGAAAGGTTAATGGGGCAATGRAATKTGAAGAATGATGAAGGGAAAGGTGGATGAAAATAGGACATTTATGAGCCCCAACACACTGCACCAGAAATAAATATCTTTGTGGCACCTGGATCTCTCAAAATAATAAAGGTCCAGTCAGCGATGGCACCTAACGTCTCGAGCATAGTAGATTGGTGCTCGGCCTAGTGGTTATTCATCGCTGCATGAATTTGATGGGCCTTTCCCAAATATCCTACTGTAGTGTGTCTCGTTGACCTGGATTCTCTAACCCTCTCAACCAAACATTCACATTGGTAATGCATCTCTCCACATGTCCAACATATGGTCTTCAGTCCAAAACTCTTAATCCTCGAAGTAGAAGTTCTTAGCCCACCAGACTAAAACCCTGGTTTGTTCTATTGAACATGCTGAAACTGTTTTTGTTGAAGACGACGTTGTTGCTAGTGTTGTGGTCCTCTTTATGGAGTTTGTTTCTTAGGCGTCAATCGCCATGGTGTCATGAACATGGATCCTCTCGGAGTACCTCAATACCCCGATGAATGTCTAGCTAGTGTCTGATGCTACTGCACACCAGATGTTGCATGTTCCATCGGTCTCACGGGAGTATTTCTCTGACCCCCTCAGATCAACTCTTCCTTAGCGATGAGGGCCTTATGGACTAGATCGTGCAACATCTGAGGCATTAGGATTCTTAATTTTGCACAAATGCTGACATTAAGGATGAACACAAACTTTTTGACCTTGAGTTTCTTAGTGTTAAAATGTGGAGCATACCTAAGTAGCTCCATGAAACAGGCCTCATACTCGGGCACTGTATGACCACCTTGTTGTAAGTCATTGAACTCATTGATCTGGCACTCAATGAATTCCTCTAACAAATACCTCTCCTAGAACCGCTCCTCGAATAGTTCCCATGACACGTCTTCGATGACCATGTTCAGTTGTGGCAAAAGCGTCTTCCACCATATAAGAGTGCTCCCCTTTAGATGAAATACCACCATGCAGACTTTCATGTTGGAGGTGTAGTCATGAAGTGTGAAGAACATCACCGTGTTCTCCAACCATGCCTCAACAACTGCGTCGTCTGTTGCACCCAAGAACTCAGGAAACTTGACCTTCTCGAGTTCTCTGTGAATGATACTAGTATCGACTAGGGCGCGTTGTGGACCTTTTGAGGGTATAGGCACTTTGGTCTCACCTCTATATAGATGGTTAATCAAGGCCTCTGACATCCTCTGAAATGACCTCATCAACCCAACCATATCCCCCACAACAATCTTCTCATGTCCAATTACTTGTTCTTCTCCTTGGGGATTAGACCCGTCTGGTGTGGATGCTACTGGAGGCATCATGCCTCCTCCCCTAGAGCCATGTTGTCTACCTCTGCGACATCCTATAACCATGATTACCTATAGGGACACGATTCAATTTAACTAGTGATAAATTATTAATCAATTTTTTAATAGAGTGGAAAGCGTAATGATCCCAAGTCCCAGGGTTGAACCCACTCTAATACCATATGTAGCGACCCTCTGTTATGACTAAGAATAAGTGAAACAAAAAAGGTAAATTTATTTCTTTAAAGCATGAGGAATTTGCGTCAACACATAATTCAACAACGCATAATAAACGACATCATAATTAAAGGAATTACAAGCATCGCATCTTCATAATCAAATAACGTCGCAACTGATGCATCAACATATTTGGTGACAACATATAATCAAACATCATCATAATTGAATAACAACACAAAATCAAAATCATCATGAATGGTGACACAATATCAACTCATCACGATCAATTGGAATCGTCAATACTTTTAATCTCTCAACTCATCACATAAAGATAAACAACAAATAACACAAGGATAACATGTGATAACATAATCATAACATAAGGATCATAAGGATAACATAAGAATTACATAAATATATTACCCTCCCAACCTACCCTGTAAGGTTAGGACCTCCAGGACACATAAGAAGTGCTCAAGCCCAGGATCCAATTGATTTTTACCATTTAAGGTCTCAAGGCTGGTGATTGTTCTGAGGAACAAGGAGGTGTCTAAATCCCACTAACACATCAAGCCACAATCAACTAGATCAAACCAACAACCTAAACATCAATTATTCAAGCGTAAGTGTCATCATCAACTTATCATCATACATGACATCTAATTCATGGAACAAAAGTATTCTAACTAATCAAATAATCATCATACATCACCTTAAATCAAAGGCGCAAGAGTAATGATCAGTTATATTCATGGCGCGAAGATTCCAATCACATGAATGCAATAATTTTTCACATCAATTTAAAGCGCAAGACTAATCATCAATTTTATTCATTACACAAGGAAATCTAATCACATAAATTCAATCATTCATCACATTAAATTTCATTCCATGCAAGAAATCTAATATCTAAACAATCATTCATTACAATATATTTTCATTGTGTGCTAGGAGTCTAATATCTAAAACCATCATTCATTACATTAAATTTTATTTCACGGAAGAAATCTAATATCTAAACAATCATTCATTATATTATTAATTATTCATTGGACAATAGTAATATAACGAATAATGTATATAACAATCTCTTATACCTGAGTTGTAAAATTACATTGAGTTATAAAACTTTGCATCATTCAACTTATAAGAGTAAACTTTGCAAGAGTAAATTGCACAAGCGTAAATTCTATTAATAATGTATATGACAATCTCTTCTACCTAAGTTGTAAAATTACATTGAGTTGTGAAACCTTGCATCATTCAACTTATAATAATGTTATATGGAATGATATAAATTAGACCAACTCAATCTTATTTAAGGTGTTTTTTTTTTCATTAAAACAAAGTTCGACTTGATTTTTTTTTTTTACAATCTTAATCAATTTTAAAATAAACAATCGTAATCAATTTTAAAATAACTAAAACTTTTAAGACAAAATCCAAAAATTTATGGTAGAATTTTGAATAATTAGATTTACCCAGTATTTAACACACTTCGATGTAACGATAAATGTTATTTAAAAGTGGAAAAATGTTCCTTTAGAAAATTAAGTAGAGAATAAAATTTAATCTAATGAGGCCGAAGGACAAGATAGGAAAAGACAAGAAAAAAATAGTGATATGTCCGGATGTTGCCTGCCAAAAAGGTGTTGGAGGCATGGTTTTCTCTCATCTGAAATTTCATTAAAATCATTAACCACTTAACCATTCAAGTTTAATGTGCAGGTCACATCCAAAAAACAAATACAATGCTATGGGAAAGTATTCTTACCATCCAATGCAGAGATGAATGAGGAACAAGTATGGGCAAGGAATCGAACACCGAGTGGGTAGATTTCCTCCCACACCGAGATAATAAAGGAAGCAAAAAAACATAGGGATTTAGCCCCCACAGTATCGTAGATATTTCATGATAGGCGTAGGGTTTTGGTAAGGAAAATAATTAACTAAACCAAGTAAAATTTCGCTGAGAATAACTAGGGAAATTCGATGAGAAAAATCAAGGAAATTCGTTGTGCATAACCAAGGAAATTCGTTGTGCATAACCCTAGATTTTTTCTGAGCATAACCAAAGAATTTCGCTGAGCATAACCAAGGAAGTGCATTGAGGAAGGAGTGGTTAAGATGTTGAGTGATGAACCTGAAATCATTGAGTAAAGAGTGGTAAATACACTGAGTAAAACAAAGGTGAAATCGTTGAGCACTTCCAAGAAAAATCGTTGATGGTTAAATTCTTGGAAAAATCGTTGATGGGATAAATTTGTGGGAAAATCATTGATGGGATAAATTTGTGGAAAAATCGTTGAGAACTTCAGTTACCGAGCACTTCCTGGAAAAATCGTTGATGGTTAAATTCGTGGAAAAATCGTTGATGGGATAAATTCGTGGAAACATCGTTGAGCACTTCGGTTACCATCTACCATCAAATTCATGGTAGAGAGGGATAAATTCGCATTCTAGAACCAGGCATGGTTGAGAACATCTTGGGTGTAGTCTGAGCATAAGCATTAAAATGCAGAGGGTTAAAGTATTCAGGGATATTTTAAAAATGCAGTGGTTAAATATCCCCCAAAATTGCAGAGGTTAAATATCCCCCAAAATTGCAGAGGATACAATCGTAAGGGAAACACAAAGGTTTTAAAACAACACAGAGAACCAAATGAATTTGTTGAGGTAAGTGTACAGTCTGGGCCTATTTTAAAACTCATAGGTTAAGGACACAGAGCCTTGATATTCAATTAAAAAAGGAATTGGGTAAACGCAAAGAAACAATAGGACAAATGTTGAGCAAGGAATTAGAAAGAGGGTTCACTCCCAACCTTTAATATGGAAAAAGAAAAGAAAGGATTAAAATCAATTCAATGAGCTAATGAAATGCAACACAAGGTTTGCGATTCTCCTCATAGAAAAATGCAGGAAGAAACAAAAATGATGGGATCACCGAAACTACATAAATAAATTAAAAACTCATTAAAATTAAAACCTTCAATAAAATTACCCCAGCCATACTTATACAAATGGGAATCATATTGTAATTGAAATCTTGAGGAAGAAACAAAAATGATGGGATCGCCGAAACTACATAAATAAATTCAAAACTCATTAAAATTAAAACCTTCAATAAAATTACCCCAACCATACTTATACAAATGGGAATCATATTGTAATTGAAATCTTCAGCACAATACCGTAGAAATACATATACAAATTGAATCTCATTGAAATGAAATATTCAACCGAATATCATAACCATACATGTATAACTTTGAATCTTACTACAATTAAAATCTTCAACAAGAATACCGTAGCCGATGACGACGTAGGAGAAGATGTTCTCCGACACCCCTTAGAATCTTTGTGAGCGACTGTCTCATTTTTCCTTCATGACATCGTGGATATCTTGAGCTAGGTAATCGTTAACCTATTGTTCATGCCACGATGGGAGTGCTAGTAGGTTGTGGCAGGGATTCTACCACACCTCTCCCTCAATATATGGTTGTTATGGATGGCCCCTTTACTCCTTATGTGAATCTGATTAGCAAGCAATTGTCAACCTGCATCCATCAATGAAACACTATCAATGATCCATAAACAACTTCATAATATACCTGATTATATGCCACATATGCATAAATAGAAATACCCAAACCAATACATTTCACTCCCTGAATCGATCCGGAGTCCAAGGAGGTCCATTGATGCCATCGGCATCCTCAATCTATCAAGTTTCATGCACACTTAAGGGAAACTCTTCAATAGTATCTATCAATACATAGAAATTAAATAACATAACATCATAATCCATCAACATCATCATAAGAATCCATAAGCAAACCAACATCCATATACTAAAACAAGATCACTTGCATGCAAGTGTCCTCAAAGAATAAGTCAATAACATGAGCTCACAAGTGCAGGATTGTATTGAATCTATGAAAAAATGGTTTTCATTTATTCAATCGGTGGAAGGGTGTTTATGCTCTCTGAAGATTTCTAGGCCTTTTCCTACACCTCCCTTAATTTTTATTCCATGAACTTCATTTATGGATCCTCTACCAGGTTGGCCTCACTCTTTTCCTTCAATATGCTTTCCATTTTTTTCTCTACTATTCTCTTTTCCTGGAGAGTCGTGGTATATTCCTTATGTAGTTTTGTATTTTTCTATGTGACTTTAATCAACTCGCTAGAAGTGGAGTCTACATGAAGACATAGTTCTTGTGTGATACACATTTGCAATCCCTGTAACACGATTGTGAGAATCCGTGAGATGACTAAGTCTAAGTCACTTAGTCTTT
Organism: Picea sitchensis; assembly: GCA_010110895.2. Taxonomy (NCBI): domain Eukaryota; kingdom Viridiplantae; phylum Streptophyta; class Pinopsida; order Pinales; family Pinaceae; genus Picea; species Picea sitchensis. The sequence continues at coordinate 53,617 of SNQJ01S0011948.1, forward strand.
GTACTTGTTCCTGCATCTCAGGTGTGGGAAACCCGATTGCATCTGCTGATACTTTTATCACACGAAGCCATTTATCCATTTCTGATAAGTGATAAGTGGTTGCTTCTACTTCCCCCATCGCACCTACTGGTTTTCCTTTTGTGGATCTTCTTTATGCTTCCATACTTATGATCTCCAACTATTGTTGCAAATCATTCAACAACTCTTGCATCTTCTTACTGATTTCCTCCTACAACTATGTCATCTATTGAACTACCTCCTCAATAGTATCCTTTACTTAGTAACCAATTCATTTCATTTCGTCATCGGTCAATGTATAGATGGTCAGTTCTTTGTGCACTTTCATCCTTTTTTGCGCACCTCCTATTGGACCCTTCCCCTTATCCTTTCTTCTCTTTCTTGTCTCAAGCCATGTTCGTTGTGTTTGTTATATATATGGTGTAATATCTAGTACATCCTATGCTCCATTTCCTTGACCATGTTCCTGGTCCTTCCCTATATCATTGCATTGTTCTACCTCTTCATTACCAAGTTGTGTTGTCTCAGTTTAGTCTGCAGGGATCTTCCGATCCAGGTCACAATCCTGCTTGATTAGTTGAATGTGCTCTTCCGTAACCTTGTATTTTGTCTAGACCCACTCCTCTCTCGAGTCCTTCTTTACTTGGGAATAAATTTGATGTCGATATTCTCGAAAATATGCAACTGGTGCATATGCTTCCACCATTTGTGGTGTTATGCACGGTGTGTCCTTAATGCAATGTCAAATCATTTCTGCATAGAGAAAACAATATATGTTTTTGTCTGTTTGGTGCCATTTATTTGTTGTGTACCAAAATTTTTGGTATTTTTCTGCTAAACACAACTTCCCCCTTAGGCTCAAGAAATGTGTGTCCTCCATCTCTTCCCATGTTATGAACACAAGAAAAATTAGAATCCATGGATAATGGAACTCCATGCATCTATCTTATCCATCAATGTAGTCAATAAGGAACCGATTTAACATGAAGGGTTCCCATCTCATTGAAGTACCTTCCACACACTTTTCTTCCACTTCTATCACCCCTGTTGGCACTTGGTCCATCATGCATTTTCATAGCATTTTGCATGTTAATTCCCATGTCACAAATATGATAGTTGGGTCACATATACTTGGCACATCTAGGCCACGCACCCCTATAATTGTGTGAAAATTTAGTTTCATTGCCTATGAAAAGGACCTCTATATTATTTTGTCAGAAAACATTAGGGTGTGATCTTCCCCCTGTTTTGGTAATGTTGTGATCCTTTTGATAAAGTTTGTATCTCTCGAAATTGGACTATCTAGCCACATAAATACTCCATGCATGCAAGATAGGAGAAACTTGACACATGCATTGACTTCGTTACTCCATCCAAAGTTTGGGATGTCGAGTAGGTTGAGTAGGCATGCTCACTCCAATCCTCTGGACCATACTTGGGGCACATGTATTCTATGGTTTTTTGTTGGGTCTACCTTCAGCTCCAGATAATGGTGAGGTGCCAATTCATGAAACTTCTCAGTTTATGTAATGTCATAGTTTACATATCTAAGTTTTGGCACCATCTCCATCATATCTTCATCGATGATGACCCCTTATGGAATGTCGGGTGTCACCAATGTATGGTTAACATGCTTCGACACTGTCACTGGTGGGGATGCGTCTTTTTTGGCTGCAATGTAATCATAGGGAAACCTTGGCTCCAAGGATGATGCTCCTCCCAGATTCTCCTCAACCTCCAATACCTCTAGTTCTGTTGGTGATGATTTATTTTTTCCTTATTTGGTAAGAGAACTGGTTCTTTTGGTGGTTCCATCTCTATAAAACCTGTAATCCTTGACAATGAATTATGCTTTGATTCAACCCTGGTTCACTCTGTGCTTGTCTAGTTTTCTCTCATTTGCATGCAACTCGTAGTAACAATAATTATCGCTTGGCAACCCTCAGTCGCTTTTGTTCCTCCTTGCCACTTTTTAATGTCCCTTCATGCCTTAACTAACTTGTCTAATATTCCAATCAGGTTTATGAATGGTTAAATAAATGCAGATTTATTATCAAATTCGTCTTTGTATTTTTTCATCGTACTACCAATTTGTCATGACTTTCGATGAATTTTTCCATTTATGATTATACAATGTCTTTATGACCTGTCATTACCACTTTGTATCCATAGTTTCCTTGATTTGATCCCTTAAATGGTCTTGTCAGTGCCATATTGTAAACATGTTCTTGCTTTTGCATTTGTTTGCTTCACAGTCTTTTTCTTCTTTGTATTATTTTCTTAATTCGCACAGTTCCATCCTGATAGTGCAAAAATCCTTCCTTCTTCGCTATTTCTTATGCATTTGTACTCTGTGATCTTTTTCTATATTTATTTTTATTTGTTTTTCTTGTTTTTTCCACTTTTTATTTAATTTTTTGTTTTTTTACCTCCCTACTATAGTACGGTTACTATGATACATGTTTTTTGGCGCAACCCATATTACTGTGCATATTTTCGGTCGTCTCTATAAAGTTTTAGCTGACTCCCATTCACTATTCCTCCAAGGACTTCTCCATTCAAGGTTTCCAATTGCACAACACCTATCTTCGTCACATGTTGAATCACATAGGTTCCTAACTAGTGCATTTGAAACTTCCCTGGATGCTGCATAAACTTAATGTCATAGAGTAATACTAAGTCTCCCACTTGAAACTTTTTTTTTAATGTGTCTATCATGCAATTCTTTCTCTCTTGATTTCAGAACTTGCGAATGAAAATCGGCGACAAACCGATCTTCCTCGAGATGTACCAACTATGACAATATCTCCTCTATTGGGCCAACGTTTGAAAGATTAGTAATCGATGCAATGTGCAGGCTAATTAGAATAAAATCCATTGGAATCACAACTTCTTTCCCATAGACCAACCTGAAAGGTGTCTGCCCTATTAACTTTTTTCTTGTAGTCCTGTAGGCCCATAAAACTATAGGAACTCTTAAGTCCCAATCATCTCTCCATATGTTACATATCTTTGTCAAAGAATTCTACAGGATTTTATTGAAATATTCCACTGTCCCATTGTCCTAAGGATTATATGGGGTAATCTTCTAATGATGAATTTGAAATGTTTTATTCAAGAAGTGTGTCCCTTGATCACTAAGTAATATGCACGAACATCCAAATATTTTGACTACATTCTCAAATAGAAATCATGCAACAGTCTCTGTGGTGCAGTATAGGATTGGTGTTTCCTCTACCCATCTTGTTAAATACTTTGTTGCAATGATTATGTACCTTGCCCCAGATATTATTTCTTGTGATTTGATTGGCCCCACAATGTCTATGGCCAATTTATCAAATACTTGAAATGTAACATGTGGATTTAAAGGCGTTATATCCCTCTTGGATGGATTTACCACCCTTTGATATACATCACATGTATGAGACTATTATTTACCATCTTTATGAAGTGTGGGATACCAGAGCCCTATGCACAAAATATTTTGTGGAGTCACTTTTCCTGCATAATTTCCTCTTTCCATCCCTTCATGTGATTTTGTGAGTATCATGGGCCTTTTGTGTTCCAACACACATCATCTCAATATTTTATCTTCACCTAACTTGTATAATTTCCCTGCAATCAACTAATAATCTACTACTTTAACTACTAGTTGTTTCTTTTGCACAATTGTCATGTTTTATGGATCCATTCCTATACTTATAAACGACACGATGTCTAAGATCATCCACCATTTTAACTACAAATAGTTGTGCATATCGTAAGTTTTCATCTAAATTCCCTACATCTTCCCCTGATAGTATGCGCGATAGATCATCTGGTCCTACATTCAACTTCCTTGTTTTCACCGCAACCTCAAAATCGTATTCCTAGAAAAACAATATCCATCTGCATAATCTCCCCCAAAAAACTGGCTTGATCGCTAAGTATTTTAGTGCAGAATGGTTAGTATGCATCTTAAAATGATATCCCTATAAATAATTTATGAACTTCTTTAGAGCATATACCATTTTCAATCCTTCTCGTTCTAGAGTGGTGTAATTCTTCTTTGCCATGGACAACTTCCTACTTGCAAAATAAATTGGGTGATCTATGTCTCCCTCCCCTGTTTTAGATATTACTGCGCCCAACACTATGGACAACACATCTACATGAACACAAAACTCCTTGTTCCAATCTGGAAAGATAAAAATTGGCACGGTCACTAGTTTTTTCATTAAGGTGTCCAAACCCTTCTGACAGTCCTCATTCCATTGGAACTTCAGTTCCTTCTTCAACAATTTTTTCATAGGTGTTGTGATGTGCGAATATCCTTTGATAAAATTCTTGTAATATCATGTATGACCCAAAGTTTCCATTAGTTTTGTGACTGATATAAGTGGTTCTAAATCTAGAATCACTACAATCTTGGTCAGATCCAATCGTAAACCCTCCTTGTAGACTAGATGGCCCAACAAAATTCCAAACGGTGCTCACAAAACATTCTTTTTCATATTCAAAAAAAACATGAAACTATATACACCTATCCAACATTATCCTGATTACTTACATGTGGTCCTTCAATAGACTAAACATATTCCATTATTCTAAGTATACTTCAAGGAAATTATGAATAAATTCTATGAATGTTTCAGCTAGAACTATTGAAAACAATGCAGGGAAATTCTTCATTCCAAAGGAAATTAATGTATACTGATAACTTCCCCACTCCATTGTGAAAGTCATATTGTACTATTCCTCCTACACAATTTTTATCTCATGGTACCCCGAGAATCCATCTGTGAAAGAGTAAGTCTCTTGGATTTCTATGTTCTCCAATACCTCATCCATGAATGGTGTGGGAAATGGGGCATGTAAACATGCATCATTTAGCTTCCTTAGATCCATGCAAATCATGATTCCTCCTGTTTTATTTTCCTACATTACCATTAGACTTATCCACTCTGATTCTACCATGGTTTCAATGATCCCATCGTCCACCATTCTGTTTGTTTATGCTTTTACCTTATCTTTGTACTTCATATTTTAACATGTAAGGTATTTATCGCACTTGCTTAGCACATAGTTTCAAAGGAATATTCACCCCTCCTAAGTCCCCAGCTATCCCCTTTATCTATGAAAATGTATTTGGGAATAGGTCTTGATATTCACATAGTAATTCTACAATCTTCTCCATTATATCATCACTCCAGTAATCCTTTATCTACGTAAACTTTGAGTTCTTTGTCATCCCAATGTTTACCTTTTGCATCTTTATTGGTTGTGTGTACACAACAGACTCAAGATCTGGCCCTTCTACTTCCCATTCTCCTTTTGTTTTAGGTACTTGTACATTCTTGGGATCTTCTTTATCATTTTATTCCTTATAAACATTGTAACACTCCAATAACTCATGGACAATCATATCATCTCTATGTGCATTGGATACTAGTACCACCTCCATTGACCCTTCTTCTAAGACCATCTTAGTTCAAATATCCTGTAGCACTGCATCTATTGATGGAGATTCATGTTCAAATGTAAATGTGACCTTGAGTATCTAAATCAACTCATCCCATTTTTTTGTCTCTCAATGCATTTCCAATTCCAAATACCAGTTCTTCGGAATTGTATCCAATGTATGTACAAATATGTGTATCCATTCCTTCTTTGGTTCTAAGTTCCATATGTTTATACACTAATCCACATGATTTATTGGGTCATTCTCCTCTGTATACTTCTATGCAATATTTTCTATATCATTACCAAACCTTACTTGAATTAGTCTTCTATATTGTGATAAGTCTTCCATTCCTTAGTTTTGGGAATCCCACCATCTGGTTAGAGTCACTTTTAGAATAATATCTAGTGCCAACAACCTTTATTGTTCAGGTACCTAAAAAAAAATTATTTTATAAAAAAGATTATGTCAGTCAATCCATCGTACCTGGGTGGATCACATATCTCTGTTCCAATCCAGTACAATGATCATCTTATGCATGCACATCATATAGTTGATACTTCATGCATCCTTTGTTGCCAAAGATCCAAACCTTCCTTTGAATCTGATGCACATGAATTGATAGTTATCAAACATAGTGCACCATCTGCAGTGGGGTTAACATAATCCTCCATCTTTGCAATCATATTATACAATTTTTCAATGTCGTTTCCTCTTGTTTCCTTTATGTATCTCTTTTCTTATGTTGGGTCCAATGGTGCAATAACTTTCAAATCTTTGACTTCAAATATCATTTCCCTCCTCTCTAGATTGATGATTTCTTGATTATCAAATTCTCATTCCAATCCCATCAATGTTGGATATGGTTGACTATCATCCATCATCTCAATGACTTCAATGTATGCCACACTGCATTCCCCATCTATGTTCACAGGTACTCATGTCAATTAACCAATTGGTACTATCTTGTGTTGATTTGCGAGCCTTAACTGAGCAAGAGACCAGATCAACTTGGGGTTTCCCATCATCTTCCAGTTATTCTTGGGTAATACATTCACATCATACCCCAAATCTAAGATAACATTATCCACATCATATTCCCTATTTTGTGCACTGAATTTGAATTCTCCATTGGTCCTCTTTCTGCATTGTACCTGATTCACCACCCTTTCTACAATGGGAGTTTACATTCCTTGCATGCAATGATAAATAATTTCATATAGTGCATTCAACATGGTTTTATATTTCATTATCTCTATGCAACTTCTCTATAATTCTCTTAGAGTTATTACATTCCTAGTTAGCCTCTCTGGAATAGTGTGATCATTGACCTGTGGCACCGATGATTTTAATGCTCCCCAATCATGCCCAAGTACCTCCTTTATTTTCCTATGATATGTATTCTTTTCTTGCTGACGATCAAAGGTTGGCATAGGTCCTGCTAAATTCCTTACCCATTTCTCATCCTGCTTCCCTCCATTTGTCACATGAGCCCCTGGTCTAGCTCCTATGCATGTAACAATTGGTATTCTAGGTCCTTCGTTGCGTTTTTTGGCTAATATCTTCGACACATTCTGATTTTGATTTTGTTTGTGATTCCCTCTTTCCTACCATTTCACCACTAGTTGAGGACACTCTTCTATCACATGTTCTATTTATCTATAGTATGTGCATGTTGTACATAGATTTGGGCATTTGTGGGATAAGTCTTTTGGTTTATTACAATTGTAACATTATATCGACCCTCTTCCTCCTCTACCAAAATTTCCTTTGTTCCCTAGATCAAATCCTCTCTTATTATTATACTATGTACCACCTCCTTCTGTCGCAACATTTTCCTCCTGAATCATATACATATCTAAAGTTCTTTCCCTCATCCAATTGAATGTGCGATAATCCTCTCTTCATGTCTGACTGACTTACAAAAATTTCAAAATAAGTTCCTTGGTCTACTCTGATACTTCTATAGTAGTTGACACTCAGTTGGATGATGTCCCCATTTCTTACATATCTCACAATACCCCCCGCATGGTAATGGATTCGGTGCTACTGTCTCCAAATAGTACACAAATTCTAGGCATTTATCCTCGTGATGGCCTTCAGTCCTACATTTGGTACACCAAACTTGTTCTCATTTCTCCTTCCCTTTCATGAGTTCTTCCAATTGAATCGTCAAGGTAGATATCTTCGTCTGTACTTGTTCCATCCCTCCACTATTTCCTACAGGGGATGCCTCCAACTTCATTGCAATCTCCAAAGATTCAGGCTATGACACAACCTTCTATTGAATCAATGACCTACGAATTTGTGTTAGAAGTCCTGCAATAAACCATTCTTTATGTTGTTGATCAGGGATTCGGAAATTCATTCTACCCATCATATCCTTAAAACATTGGTCATAATCCTAGACTGATTCATCATACAATTGTTTAATTTCCTTCATCTCTGTAATATACTGTGACTTGGACTTTGGCTTCTTGAACTCTTTTAACAATGCATTTCTTATCTCTTCCAATATCCTGGCTTGTCGTATAGGTGTGGTACTATGTAGCTTCATGTACCAAACCAACACATGACCTCTAAATGTTGTTTCCAACTGTGAAATACTCACGACCTCATCTTGGACGTTCTTAGTAGCCCAAATTGTCTTGTAGAAAAATAGATGGTGTTATGGGTCCTCTTACCCAACTCCCTGAAATTCAGGAAGTCTGAGGGTGTTGTCTACCCCTGCCATGTTTATTTTTTTAGTCCCTCCTCTTGGTGATGTTGGTTTACTATGAATCTTTTCACTTCTTCCACTTCTCTAATTGATACTAGGTTTCCCTCCACTAACTATAACTGGTTTTGACAACTCTTCAACTGTTATCTCAAATTGTGGTGACACAAATGGGGTCGTGGATTCAACATAGGATCTAGTTTGAGTAGGACTTAATGACTCTTCTATTATAGGACTAGACTATAACTCCTCTTCCTCTCCTCTTATGTGTGGTATCTCCATGATTTGGACTATTGCGCAAGGTCCTCTCCACACTATATCACTACGTGGCTCTCCTTTCTCATCCCCAATATTTCACCTCTTGTACCTATTTCCACTACACAATACTCCAAACTCATCCTCTTCCTCTAATATAACTTCTTCAATTCTCTACATCCTTAGTCCCTCCCTTCCCTCTTCATTTATTCCTTCATTCTCTCTTATCCTCACACTATCCTCTTGTTATCCCCCAGTTCCCCTATGTGCATGAAGACCCTTAGAAGTGAGACTCCATTTTCATCACGCACTTCTCACACAATAACATATTTATCTACGTACCCAATGATTTCATGAACTGTTGGATCATGTTGGCATTGATGTCAAAGGATTGATGTCAAGGGATTGATGTTGATGCCAAAGGATTGATGTCAAAGGAACAATGTCTTGTCATAATATATTGATGGATCATGTATTGTCCTTTATGTATATGGATTAATGTCAAGTGGAGTATGTTAGCACATATTATTGCTAGAGGGGTGTTTTTCCCTTAGGAAATGGCACATTGGTCAAAATGAACGAAAAGGGGGATAACAAATCTAGTTTTTCCTTTTTATCCTAAGTTTAGCACCCATGCGCATTGTGATAAGGGGTGCATAGATCTAGGTGGCCAAGATCTACGCACTCAGATATATGGCGCACAGTCCATATCATACCACCCCCCCCCGACCTTCTGCTTTTAACGGGGGCGGGTCCAAATAGGTGGTTTTCTAGTGCAGTCCCCACACTATCCTATCAACTCCTCATTAACTCATACCCCACCCCCCACCCCCTCATGCTAGACCTCTTACCACATACCCCCCCCGTCCGAGCTAACCTCCTTACCACTTCCTGATACCACTCTCGCCTACCGCCGACACCTGTCTTCCACTCAACCTTTCCCTCTACCTATCACATATTCCTTTTCACTCCCTCCAGCCTCTAACCTCTCGACATCTGTCTCCCATGTCACCTCCACCTATATTTTTTTCCTCACTCCCCTCTGCTTCCACAACCTCCCCTCTATTTTCACAACTTCTCCCTCTTCCCCTGCGTCACCTTCCCATGCCACATCACCCCGACACTTTTTCACCTCGACACTCACATTGTGATGCCCACACTTTCCCAGACACCATTCTTCCATCATGTCTTTCCACATGGCCACCAATCACTTGTTGTTCCATGCGGTTTGTAGCAATTATCTTGCCAGCTCTCCATCGTCATCCTCCACGTCCGCCTGTCGACTCTCTGAGAAAGTATCCAGCAAGATCCAAGTGGTGAAAGAGAAATGTGTGGCCAACATGTTTCCCAGGTGCAGGTGTTGACTTTACCCATCCTCATCTCAATGAGGCAATTAATGGAAGTGGGTGAGGTAGTTGAGACATCATCTCCTTCCATAAATAGAAGGCTAGAAAAATGACTAATCGTGGAAGCAGGCTGTCAGCGTAGTCTACCAGAGATCACATCTAACAGAAGACTGCATGGGTAGTCTGACTAATGTCTACATGTGTAGCCTAATAGAGAATCTCACTAATGAAAATCCTTGAACACATGACATGATCTCTCCTCAGGTCATCGGAGCCATTTCTGAGTATATGTTGGCATTTTTTCCATTTTGTTATGGTCGATGGTTGAGCTAGGCTCCTGCGCTGTAAACGTTTGATGAAGTTTTTGGTTCTCTGTTATGTATTGTGATCTGATACTTCTCGTTTAATGAAATTCAGATTCTCTTCATCTTACTTGCCTTTGATACTGAAGTGTCAGTGATTGAAAGATTCACATGGATTGTTTTCGACTGTATTGTAATGTATGATTGATTGCAATGTTGTCATTAATGTTCTTCATTTTCCTAAAGTTTTGAATCCAAGAGGATATTGTATTTGAACCTTTTCCTCCTTAGGCTGCTGGAAGACCTTATGTCCATAGCAAACCTTTACATTTTCTCCTCAAGTTCTTCCTCCTACTCAACCTTACTACAACTTTCTGGCAGAAATTGAATTGAGACCTCACCTACATGTGCACACTGTTCCAGTTTTCTGAGTTAAAATGATATTATCCTGGGTCTATGGCCATTCGACCAGTTCAAACTCATTCATTGTGACATACAAACTGATGGGTATTGGTCTTACCTCCAATGAAATATGAAGGTGACTTCTAGTTCAACATTTTTGATGCAGTTGTCAGGGAATGAATTGAAGATTTTCCATGGGATAGAATGACAATGAGATTCTAATTCTGAAGGTGCATCAGATATCAAAACCATTAAAGATTGAAAATTTCACTTGTCGAATCCATTGATGAGAATCCATTGTTTCAGTTTCAGCTTCCAGAGCTAGACACATGAGGTATACTCCACAACTACCTCTAGCAACAACGGAAGCTGACCTAGATAAATTTATTAGAAGATGAAATATCCTCCAGGAAGGAAATTCAACTGTTATACCTAGTGATTCTAGTAATTTTCATAATCCTCCTTTGACAACTCTAGTAGTTGTTTCTCATTTTCCTATTACACCATTTGTTGGAGCTTCTAGAAGTTTAAATTTTGGTATTTTTCCTGCTGGTTTCCATTCTCCTAGTGTCAGCATGGAAGGATTTGACACTCTTATTCCCCCAGGAGATGTACCCTGGTCTGAACCCAGAACCCCTGAAGATTTTCCCACTTCAAGCTTTACTACTCCTCCTCATGTTAAAGTTTTTTCTTTTACAGAGAGGGAAACCTCTGTTCCCTCAAGCCCTGTAGATTTTTCCTCAAATCCCCTGATGTTTCCCTTTACTCTCGGAGGCTTAGTTCCAACCTCCCCTTTTTAAGCTACATCTCCTCTCGATTCTCCTCCAGCTATCATCCCTATGGTATGTGATAATCCCCCTAGGAACAGGATGGATTCCATAGTGGCTACAAGATATGCCCCTCTAATCTTACCTCAACCAATGAATCCTCTCCCTATTGGAGATTACCTAAAATACATGCCCAAATTTACAGGAGAAGAAAACATAACTGCTGAAGAACACCTTTCTTCCTTCTACAGTTATGCTGACAATCTAAATATTGAAAACGAGGATGTGTGTATGAGAGTCTTTGTCCAGAGCCTCGATGGCAAGGCTAGGAAATGGTTTAGGGGGTTGACCCCTGGATCCATTGTTGGGATTGAGGCTTTAGATGATATTTTCTTGAGACATTGGGGGGATAAAAAGGACTTTATGTATTATATCACATAGTTCAAGTCCCTAAAGATAAAAGAGGGAGAATCTATCTCTAACTTCTCCAAAATATTTAACAAAATGTACAATAAGATCCCTATTGAGATAAATCCTACATAATCCTCTACCAAAATTACTTATGCTAGTGCTTTCGATCCTGATTTCTGACTCCTGCTAAGAGAAATAAGAGATACTTCCTTGGCTCATACGAAATATGCAAGACTTGGAAGTAGAGTCCAACGTATTGGTAGTTGACATACTCAAGAATAAGGCTGATAGAGACAGAGGAAGGGGGAGATTTGAAGCCTCAACCTCTGGTTCCTCTACGTCCCACCCTCAAGTATATTAATTGACCAAGATGGTAAAATCACTTTCTGCAGAGATGGAGAAGATGAAATTTGAAGAGAAGAAAGGTTATAAGAGTGCCCAAAATGTTGATAATAGAGCTAACTTCAGAAGACCAAATAATACCCCTCAGATACTTCCAAGAGAGACTCGAAGCAGAGTTAGGGATGATCAGAAAATCCAAACCCCTCTCCAAAATAAACTCATTTTTGATGAATAAGGAGAAGCAGAAGAGATTGATCCCTAAATCCATTGTCTTGGAGACACCGCCCCATTTCCCCATTTGACCCAATTTGCATACAAGGATTCCATCATGGATATCCAAATAAATGAGCTGAGTAAATGGGAGAAGACGAATAGTAGTCCCAATAAATATAACCTCAGGTCTAAGAAGAAACAAGGGAAGTATGATATCCCTAATCAACCTTCCATAGCAGAGAAGCATGTTAAATACGCAATAAACAACAACAAGGAAAATAAAACAGAGAACTCCTCACCCATAGACGAAGGTCCTTTCCCAAAAGTGAGAGAAATTTTGAAGCCCCCCCCCCCCCCCTTCCAGAAGTAAGAGAGATTATGAAAGCCCCCTCTAATTTTAACTTTGAGCATGAAATTCAAAATATTAGGATCCCTGTACCCCTTTCAGAGATGGTCAAGCATGGAGATTTTAAAAGGTCCCTCTCTAAATTGTTGTATTCTGAACCATCATGTCATTCCAAAGAATCAATAAACCTTCAAGACGAAAAGCCAACAATAATCTTAGTTCCTTTGATAGAATATAGAGACGATTCATCCCCTCCCTTCCATACATATTTGAACATGCATGACAAGGTGTTGCATAATTTTTTGATTGACTCAGAGGCATATCATAATCTCATGCCCAAAACTGTCATGGATTAAATTGGATTAGAAATCACAAAGACTTATCATGATTTGTATTCTTTTGATTCAAGTAAAGTGCAGTGTCTTGGGGTCATCAAATATCTGGTTGTGACCTTGTTTCAGTTACCCATGAAAAGTGTGGTCATGGATATCATGGTAGCTAATGTCCCCCCCAAGTTTGGCATGCTCTTGTCAAGATATTGGATAAAAATACTTGGGGGAACATTGTATATGGACCTCACATATGCTACCATTCCTGTGTTTAGGGAGGGGGAGCATAGAAGAATGTATAAAGAATCTTAGTTGGCCTATATTATTAGTGATGAAGAAGAACCCACCAACCATCCTATTTTTTCACTTGATACTGATTTGGGATCCATCTTATTGCAACACACTGATGTCCCTGAACCCCCTCTTGAAATTAGAAAGTATTCCCTTACTCTCTATGAATATTATCCTCTGATTACCTTCGTTTGGAAAATCTTCTTTGATGGAGCCTCTTCTAGAGAATGTGTTTGTGTTGGAGTGGTCTTTGTTTCACCTGTTCAAGAAATTATATCTCTTTCCTATAAGTTAGAATTCGAAACTACCAATTATATGGAATAATATGAAGCTCTTGTTTTGGGTTTGAGGGTTGTAAGAGACATGGGAATTGGAGAGATATCAGTGTTTGGGGATGCTAAGTTAATTGTCCATCAAATCAGAAATATTTATCAAGCCAAGAACTGTCGGCTTAGAAATTACAGAAATGAAGTCTGGGATCTATTTGAAAGTTTTTTCTTAGCTTTCAACATTTCACTTGTTCAAAGAGAAGAGAATTCCATGGCCGATTCTATGGTTGTTTCAGCAAGTAATTTCAGAGTCCCTCGACCACCTAAACTTATGTATGGTGTAGAAGTGAAATATAGACCCTTTGTACCTAACACTGTCAAGAATTGGAAAGTGTTTGAGGATGATATTGAAATCAAAAGATTCCTGGAGACTGTTGATGAGTTTTCTGCATTACAAATTGATAAAGATCCTGATTCTGAAATAAATCCTCATGCTGATGTTTTCTTGAACAAAATTGCTAATCATCATATTGTCCATTTTCCCAGTAATCATATCCCAAAGGGAATAGTTCCTTTGGAAATACTATCTGACATAAATGATGTGGCAGTAAAGGGTAAAGTTTCAAATGAGGATGTTGATGTAGTCGAGTGAAATGTTGGTACAAAGAAGGATACAAAAATTTTCAAGTTGTCAAGCAGCCTGTCAAGGGAACAAAGGGTCGAGTATGCCAAGATGATAAAATAGTTTGTTGATGTGTTCACCTGGACATATGAATGTCTCATAACATATGACACAAGTGTCATTGATCATAAGATCCCATTGAAAGAGGAGACCAAACCATTTAGGTAGAAATTAAGACAAATAAACCCCATGATGTTTCCTATTATGGAAAGGGAGGTAAAGAAGTTGTTGGATGCCCAAATCATTGTCCCTTTCAGATATTTTGAATGGGTAGCCAACCTAGTCCCAGTAATAAAAAAGAATGGAGAAATCAGATAGTGTGTCGATTTCAAGAACCTGAACAGAAGATCTAAGAAGGAGAATTACCCTTTGTCGAAGATGGAACACATATTGCAGAGGGTGACATGTGCATCCAGGATGTCCATGATTGATGGATTTTCTGGCTATAATCATATTTTCGTCCTGCCCGAAGATAGAGAAAAGACAACCTTCACCACTCCTTGGGGTACATTCATGTATGATAACATTCCCTTTGGATTGATGAACATAGGGGCTACCTTTTAGTGAGCTATGGACATCACCTTCACTGGAGAAAAGGATAAATTTGTAGTCATCTACTTGGATGACATTACATTTTTTTCCAAATCTGATAAAGAACATTGTCATCACCTGAGAAAGGTCTTCTTAAAATGTAGAAAGTTTGGTCTCTCCCTAAATCCCAAAAAGTCATTGTTCAACATGCAGGAGGGAAAATTGTTGGGACACATAGTATTAGTTGAGGGGGTTAGAATTGATTCAAGTAGGGTAGAAGCTATCCAAACCTTGTCGCTTCCCAGATCCAAGAAGGAAGTTTAGTCTTTCCTAGGCAAAATTGTTTTTTTGAGAAGGTTTGTTTCAAATTTTGTTGAATTGGTGAAGCATATCATAACCATGCTCAGGAAGAGGAATGAAATGAAATGGACTACTGAGTCTATAATCTCTTTCGACCAAATCAAGAAGGCTTTGATTGAGGCACCTGTGCTTATCAGTCTCGATTACTCCAAAGATTTTATGATTTTTTCCTTTGATTCTTTTGATACAGTAGTAATTGTTTTATTGCAGAAGAATTCTGAAGGGCTAGAGTAGCCTATTTCCTTTTTCAGCAGAGCACTGAGGGACGCAGAGAGAAAATATGACATCATGGAAAAGTAGGATTATGATTTGGTTAAATCCCTCAAGTATTTCAGAGTTTATGTTCTGCATTCAAAGGTTATTGCATATGTTCCTTCAGCTTTTGTGAAGGATATTCTCATTCAACCTGACATAGACAGAAGAAGGAGCAAGTGGATTTCCCAAATCCTTGAATTCGATTTGGAACTAAATCCAACCAAATTTGTTAAAGGCCAAGGTTTACCCAAGCTATTAGATGAATCTAATTGCAACGCTTTGGGGATTAAATGCATCCGCATCTGCTCAGAAAATCAGTAAGTCGAGTTGTCTTATACAGGCCCACGAATCAACCATCTATTGGTAGAATGAACTTGGTACAAAGATATTATATTCTTTCTGTAGGAGTTGCGACCTCCATATGGCATGGGAAAAATAAATGCAAGATCTCTTAAGATCAAAGCAATTAAATATTTCCTTATTGATCAGGTTTTGTATTGGAAAGTTCCCCTAGGAGTGCTACTGAGATGTTTAGACCCACAAGAGGGCCAAAAGATTATGTTTGAATTTCATGACAGTCTATGTGGGGGACATCACTTCTAGAGGACCACATCATATAAGATTCTCAGGGTCAGATATTTTTTTCCTAATCTATTCACTGATGTTTGTGGGAAAATCAAGTCTTGTGTTAAATGTCAGAAATTCACTGGGAAGCAGCAACTTAAGTCGTTTCCATTGAAGCCTATGGTAGCTTCATGACCCTTTCAACAGTGGGGTATGGATTTTATTGGGGAAAATAATCCTTCTTCAAGCAGTCAACATAGGTGGATCTTGACTGCCACTGAATAATTTACCAAGTGGATAGAAGCTATCCTCACAAGGAGTGCTTCTCACAAGGTAATCATTGGTTTTATTGAAGAAATTACGGAAATATTTGGTTTTCCAAATAGAATCATCATTGATAATGCTGCATCTTTCAAGGATGAACCATTGATCAAGTTTTGTGAGCAGTTCATAATTTCATTGAGTCACTCTACCCCCTACTACCCCCAAGGGAATGGACTAGCAGAGTCTTGTAACAAGAGCCTAATAAAGATCATCAAAAGACTGTTGGAGGACAATAAGAAAGAATGGGATTGAAAGCTCAAATTTTCTCTATGGGTTGATAGAATGAAAACAAAGAGGTCACTAGGTGTCTCCCCTTTCCATATTGTGTATGGAGTTGAAGCCATCTTTCCTTCTTAGCTCACCTTGCCAGTGGAAAAATTATTCCAATACTACAAAGGGGAGTCTGATGATATGATAAGAAGATCAAGGAATATGGTATAAGTGTAGTAGACTAGAGAGAAGATACTAGACAAAACACATGAACATCAACAAAAGATCAAGCAAGATTTTGATATAAAGGTAAGAAAAGAGGATTTCCAGTTGGGAGATCTGGTACTCAAATGGCATGCACCCAAACACGACAGGGGGAAGCATGGTAAATTTGAAGGCCTGTGGATTGGACCCTTCCAGATCTCTAAGAAATTTCCAAATAACACTTACAGGTTGCAAAATTTGGATGGTGATGAATTTTTTGGTGGCCTTGTTAATGGGCATTTTCTGAAGAAGTTTTTTGTTTGAGACATGAATGGCTTCCCATGTCATTGTAAATATCATTTTTATTTATGTTTTAAATGGATAACTCCACAACCCAACTAAAGCACTGAATCTTATGAAGTTATTAGAGCCTCACAGAGAGGACTCTATCCCCCATGGAGCCTAATGTTATCACATATTATTGCTAAAGGGGTGTTTTTCCCTTAGGAAATGGCACCTTGGTCAAAATGAATGAAAAGGGGGATAAAAAACCCACTTTTCCCTCTTTATCCTAAGTTTATCACCCAGGCGCGTTGTGCTAAGGG